>NDXB01013632.1:173453-195449 GCA_002631895.1 Agapornis roseicollis
GAGAGGGAGTGGGAGGTAATGATGGGGGAGGGGGGGTTGGGTGTTGCAAGCAATGGGGGTTTGGTGGTTGTTTGCTTTGAGGCTTTTGCAGGGGTGTAAAGAAGGAGTTTAAAAGAAAACAGAATTTCGTTAAGAACCTTTTCAAACCCCAGGAATATTTCAGCCATTCTCAGTATTGCCATTCTCCCTCAAGGAAAGCCTTTTACTGTCTGCTAAAAGAAGCACCATCAACAACACAAAAAGCAGTATGAAAGCTTTGCAACCTGTTATTTATATTATCAATCAAGCAGGTTCAGAAATATGTTAAATCATAGGCCATTTCCACAACTGGAAACAGAAATCCCAAACTAAAGTGGCTGCACTGGGGAGGGGAGAGAGCAAGGAAAAAAAAAAAGTAAAAAAGAAAAGAGAAAAACAAACAAGCTATAATTTACTCAAGAGCTCCATGGTGCTACCACTGGCTGTCTCCAAAGGCAGATGCATCAGGCAACAAGATTAGAAAAAGCTTTACAGCCTTCCCATATCAACAGCAGGCAGTTGAGCCTTCCTCCAGCTCACAAATCAGCTAGATACCCTCAGTGATGGATTTGCCACACAGAGAAAAAGGTAACCAGTCACAGATTTGGCACCCAAAAAAGGCAGCAAGTAAAGGACAGAGGGCTTAACTTTACTGCATTACAGGCCTGATTTTTTTATTTCCTGCTCTTACCCAAATGAACTGTTAAAGCCTCTCACCCCCCTTTATTCATTAAATAGGAACAGGAAAAACTGACTGAGTCTGACATACAAAAGGCTTTGGTTGGCAGCCCAGCATTGCACACAAATTATTAGCAAAACAGGTAAAAGCAGGAACAGATAACTGATGCAGCAGAACCCTTTCTCCATCAAAAGGGGGATATTCAAATCATTCAAATGAACAGCATCTCACTTGCAACAGCACTAAGTCTACCAGTGTAACAGCTGCATTTACAGACCATCTCAGTGACAACCCTTTGTTTTCTTCTTCCAACCCCTGGGCTCTCTCTCCTTAGACCCTCACTCAAAACCTTCACAGCCTGCACCTTCTCAAAAAGCAAAAAAAGCTTCAGCTGAAGCAAACTGCACTAGAAGTCTACAAGTTAAAGATTCCATAGCAAATGTCTCATTTTTCTGTATACTCAGTTGAAGAGTTATCAAAATACCATTAAATAAATGTTTGAATCTGTGAGAATATACTGTAGTAAGTGCTAATTCAGGTACTTCTGTGACTGGCTATTCCACAACTCATTTACTCCCATTATAAAAACCCTACACATAGTGCTATGAGTCAGATACAGTAACAAACTTCATGTATTAATTCATCACACTTGCATTAAGATGTTGATTAATTTACATGTTGATACAAAATACAGATCTTAATGGACAGAGAGCTTCTACACTGCATTTTATATAGTCAGTGGATGCAGCAAAAGCAGGTTACTCTTCAATGAGTTTGGGATTTCAAAATGCGCAAGCCAGTTCAATCTGGCATGGCATTTCTCTTTCTTCAGCAATCTAAAGTAAAAGAATAAGTTCTGCACTTTCCCTGAAATCAGTTCAGATGCTTTATGTGATCCATGAAAACTGTGATATCAAGTACAGAGATATACAGTCAGTCATGACAATGCCTGTACTGACCTGCACTTCACTCTCACAGAGATGTATGCAACACATATCTTTTAGACTATGCTTGATCCAGAATACCCAAGTCCTGCACAAGCTATCATATTTGTAATATCATCTGATCAAAGTCATCTTTGTTCTGCACAGATATCCTTTTAAATTTAAATCCTGCTATGCTGAAATGTGGCAGACTAAATTATTCCCAGTGTCAGTCAAAAAAAAACAACCAACCAACCCCTACACCTGAATACCTCTAGTAAATCCAAAGGAATTCATAGTACACGCGCACTTCAGTGATTTTCAATTTCATCTTAAAACTGACGCTCTTTTTGACAAAAGCTAGATTTCCACTTTTGCATGTTTTGCAAAACATAACTGCAAATACAAGTACCCAATACTGTGATACGACATCCTACTCTCACTGCACTGTACAATCACCCAATGTAAAGATATACAGACAAGAAATACACAGTGGTATTTACTGAGGAAATACAAACACTGCATCCATCGCCCTTTGTGCCTCCAGAGCTCAGAAGATACACACAATGCACAAATTGAGCACTGAATTCTCAAGCATCCACTTGAGAGGCAAATAGAAGACTTGTGAAACCAATCACACAGGAATGGCCAAAAAGCTCTGTCTACACAAGAGAGATATTAAGGATGTCCCAGAATCCACCCATGACATTCAGGCTTACAAAACCAGCAAAACGTCGTAACAAGCTGAGGTAATGATCAAGTGTCAATATCTCTACATAAGCACAAATCAGATTTATAATCATCAGTGTCAAACAGCAAAGACTAAAGAAGGTGTTAACAAACTTTGCCCCCCCAAAATCAGATCTCAATTGTGCTTACAAATCAGATTCTGATTTTATATCGAAACTGCCTAAAAGGCGATAGTGTCCTTGAAATGTTACAATGTATTACCCATGGATGACTACTCAACATGAGCCAATTAGCTTCCTTGCTCTTAAGTGAAATCAAAACCTTTTATAAGCAAGTTATGATGAGTTTTACAATCCGAAGCAGAAAAGTAATCAACCATGCAAATACAGAATAATGCAGTATACTGTAAATGCTAACAGACATGCTATAAATAAAAGCTCTTAAGAAAACAGCTCAAGGTCATATTTTATCAGTCCTCATTGAACACTGGATCCTGTGGGCCTTTTTAACTATGCCTATTCATAATGCTGTTTTATTATTTTGAAGGGATTGGAGAATATGTGATTGTTTTACAAGTTTATTATTCTGTGGAATTAAAGACAGTAAAGTAACGTAGATGATTTATGTACAAAAATAGATCCTACTAATCATGACGAAAAATTTCCTGCTTCATGAAACAAACAAAAAAGGGCTTGTATCAAGATTTAGGAAAACAAGCAGACAAGTCATTCTTTTATCCCTAATCTTGTTACTCAAATTGACAGGTCATTTCAGCAATCTGGTATTTCAATCTACCAAAACAATCCCGTAGAATTACTGTTTATTGCCCTTGTTTTACACACAGAAACGTACTTACTAGGACTAAAAGTATTATAAAAACTGCTTATTCAAGCAGCTTTCACTTTGAAGAACAGCTTGGGTTTGAGTTTAGGTTCTGCAGATTTTCCAAACTTTACTAAGAAAGAAACCACCAAAACCTCAATAATTATAATTAATTAATTTTTCATTGCAACTTGTTCACATTTTGCACGGCAAGGGTCTGTATAAACAATAATGTTTTTTGTTCTTTCCAATCCTAATGCATTAGCACAAGTCTGAAGTGTTTGCTTTGAAACCTTCAGTGCCTGATCCAGTCTCAGTCCAGATACTTCTGTTTAAACATTCCTTTGCAGCAGGAGTTGAAGTTGTTTTCCCTAAAATTTTTAAAGCAATCTGAATATGATCCTTTGTAATATCAACCGGTAAAACCTTCCTATTTTGAAATGTAATCATTCTTTTGAAAAAGTAAATCCCCTGCACAAAGCAAGCAGAAAAAAGGGAGTACAAAACATCAGACTCTGAGAACTCACTTCCCTCCCCATCCCCTTTTTTATATGTATAGCTAAAAGTGCTACAGCTCACCAATCAAAATAGAAGCACAAAGTAGTAAATCAGGCAGCTTCAGGTTGGTTTGGTTTGGTTTTGGCTGTTTCCTAAAAATCTACAGAATAAAGCATTTTCCCGGGGGAAAAACAATCCTAAGCAACCAGCAAGGCAAAGAAACCAAACTAGAATTGTGACAACTGATGAACAATTTACTTACGGGGTATTTTAATAGTCAGGAACATTTCTAAATGTCTCCAGAGGCAATTGCTCACCTTTGCTTCTATACTGGTATTGTTCCACACAGAAAGTTCACAATTTAGAAAATCTACACAGTTATAAAACTGTGACACTATGACATGTTATATGTTAGAAAACATATGACACTACTCTCTAATCTCCACTGATGAAGGCTGACAGAAGGTCTGAATGTCCCTTCAGACGCAAGGAATAAATGGAATAATATACCAGAAAATCCAGACACCCACAACTAAGGAGGTCAAGTCAACAGAAGCATATGGTGTTCTGTCTGTGCACTGGCTTCAGACAATAAGGATAATTAAACACATGATTTGTTTGAGAAAAGTTATTAGCAACACTTGTGCTGAAGGTCTTCTTTTAAAACAAAAAGAACCCCAACCAACCTAAACAAAATAAAACAAAAAAACCAACCAAGACACCCACATTTGCAATTTATTTGACCGCTAACTAGCATTCACGCTTCTCTGCCTAGTAAACAACACCGCCCAAGACTCTATGGTTGTATATAATTCTCAAGGTTTTTCAGGTTTCAGCTATTTGGGTTTTATTTTATTCCCAGTGCTAAGAAGCACTGCCATCTCTGCTGCCATTTCTTCTTTAAAGGGAAAGTGATATAAAAAGGTCACCGAAATCATATGCTAGATCAGTTCCACAATAAGCAATCAGCATTTAACACATCTCTGAGCCTGAATAGAAACACTAAGGAATAAATAAAAGCTTCATAGATTCTATTCCCGAAAAGCAAAGCTGTACAAGGAAAATTAACACAACTTTTATTGTAGACATATATAGCACAAAGTTCAGCTTAAGAAATTAATAAAAGAAGAGCTCAGCTGGGTATGCAAACCACTGAAGTTGTGTAATTTGGGCATTAACTCTTGACAGTGTCAGAAAAAATTACCTTCCAACAACCTTCACTGAAACTCTCCACTTTGGTATTTTTTACTTGTCTTGCATGAGACTCAAAGTGTACAACAGCACAAAAGAAACTAGGAAGTGGTTATCAACATCATCACAGTATTGCCTCAAAAACAGGAGCCCAATTTCCAGTGACAGCTTTTACAAAGATCATTATGTCACCATTATTTTTTCAAGAAAACTACCAATTAATAAACCAAGCTACAGCTCTGGCCAAAATCTTACGCAGAAGACCTACTGCTCAAGCAAGCACAAAGCTCCAGTTTAGGCAAGGATTATAATTACAACACTGAAACACACTTTAAAGATATAGGTTAGGTCACTATCTAGCCTGCATTCTTGGCAGCAATGAAGGGCTGGAGGATGTAAGCTGAAAGAAAGCATTTCCATTGCATTTTTTAACATATTAAAATAAAACAATCCATTTTACATTTCTGGAGAAATGTGTGCATTAAGCATCCATGTTGCATCCACTTAGTATATCTGCTTCCATCATCTAGTGGAAGTGTATATATTTAGTGTGTATATATACACTTTATTGTTACTAATAAATAAGAGTATCTTCTTAAAAATACATAATAGTTAAGTAGACTAATTTCTAACATGACACATGAAAGAAGCCATAACTGCTTATGCTGATCCTAGCAGAGCGCTGATTCACAATGTAATGATCAGCATTTCTGCATCATATCATAATTTCAACATTAAAAATAACACCATCACCTAACCCTGGTAAAACACAACTCTCTCATATTAGATAAAAGAGAACAAGAATCAACCCCTTCACCTGAAATACATTTGTTTACACCATCAGCAAATCTGTAATTCAACCCCTCACAGTCAATTTGGCTACGAGTCTTCCATGACATCTCATTTTTCTCCTCAGACCTCAATCAGACAACATTTTTAGCTATTTTCTATAAACAAGCACATATACCTATTCAAGCTAGCAAATCCAAATATCCACGCTAGTTAGTGGTCTGGAGCAGGGGGGAGTCAGTTTGGGTTGGGATTTTTCTGTATGTTTTGGGAGGGATGCGGGCTGTGTTTGGTTGGGTTGGTTGGTTTTTTAATTTAATTAAATATTTCTCTGCACACCACTTTTTTATAACCTACTGAACTTCCAATTCAACTTACTAAAATCATGTTCTTTGCTGTAACACAATTCATGAAAGCGGAGTCTTTAACTCTCCTTGTAGTGATCTGGCAAGTTAAAACTGGAAAAGGGATTTGAACGAGAAAACAAATTTCCATAAAAGCTCACAGTAAAAACATTCCTATTGAAAGTGCTTCCCTTCCAAACGAGGACGCACAAACAGTAAACTAATTTTCCAAATCAACTTGGTAATCATGCAAACTTCCTCTAATCCTGACACTCACATCTTGCAAATAGCCTTTAACTGAACCTGCATTCTACATTTTTTTTGAATCTTTTACGTATCTGATGCCTCCACACCAACCTCCTGCTTTAATAGCTACAATTATAGGGGTACTTTAAAACTAGAGAAGATTTTAGTCAAAGGCTGCATACATTATCCCTTGTATTCGTGATGCCCTATACACAAGAAAACTAAAATAACTGATCTGATATTTACTTACTTTTTTTCCCCCCCTTCTTCTCCAGCTCTCCTTATACCAGTAAGCTTGTTGCTAACGCAAACACAATGCTAACTATACAACTGGAACCAAAGCCAGCCAGTGCCTCCCATAGTGGCTAGTATTGAGAGATCCCTTGATTCAAATAATAAAATAATGTTGGTTAAAAAATTGAGAATACAGTGTAAGTTTAGTCTTTTTTCATTCTGAAAGCACCCCAAATTCTTAAATAATAACTACAGTCCCAAAAATATTTATGACAGAGTTAAAGTCTAGTCAGAAGGAACATTAGAACACACAGATAGGTCTGCATTTGGAAAAAAACACAAAACAAAACTCCAAACCACAGATTCAGGTATGGTTTAGAGATGACCACCGTGCTAATCATGATGCAGCTGTGAGCATTGGTGCATCTCAAGCCTGTAATTATAGCATTATACCAATTTAAAACTGAACACTAACTGGACATCTGAATTTAGTTTAATCTCAACTCTAGCATGGTCTCTATGTATCATATTTGTTTTGTCATCATTTCACAGACAACTTCCCTATGAATAAAAGTATGTTAAAAAAGAAATAAATCAAGGGGCACAGGATGAACAGGCATCTTTATGTCATATGCAAATGCTAGAACAAATAATATACTTTAACAGATCAGAATGTCAATGATGGCAAACAAAACTGTAAACAGAAAAAGAATGGTCTGGAAGCAGCAACAAACGTGTTTTCACAAGGCTAGAGGAGGCACTGCTTGGTTTCTAGTTAGAACAGACTACGGCCATTGGAATGTGTCACATGGTGTAAGAAGCTGAACTTGTTATTTTGGTGAGAAGTACAGAGACTCCAAAACACTCAGTGCAGAAAATTCTATGTTGGTTTAACTTCCCCGAATCACTGTGTTAACTACATATTTTTAATTATTTTCCCATTACACTACCCTTAATCAATATTATTGAACATTAGCTTCTCATGCGACAGTGCCACAGGGAAATGTGGTTCCAATTGTATTTTAAATGGGGTAAGGTTTCTGAGTGGATTTATGACTTTCATATTGATCCTTCCTGTAAAAAAAGAAGCATAGAGTTTGTGGAAGAACTACCCCACTGTAGAAATTATTCCCACAGAAGAAGAGATTCAAGAAGCATCACGTAGCTATAAACATCAGTAAACCTTTTACATCTCCGTAAAGATGAACAGAAATTAAGTATATTTTGATTTTCTCTTACAGGAAAGGCTTTGCTAAAGATTTGTTCAGAAAACCTTTTGCATTACAAAAATTGTATGTAAAATTCCATTTTTGCTGTTGAAAGATGCTAGTAAGTATAGCCACAGAAGTTTCCTATAAAGTTTCTGTTAAGCATCCCATTACTTTTTTCCATTATTGCAATACATAAATCAATCTGCTATAAAACTTTTCCTGAAAATGAAGGGTAGAGTCAACTGCATCAGCCACCAAATCTAATACTTCACTTAAATACCACAAATGGCAACACTCATTTTATCATAACAATCAGCCTCCGACATTTAATTTCTACTTAAAAAATGCAGCTATAACATCTCAATAAGCAACACAGCAAAGTAGCCATAGGATCATAGAATAGTTAGGGTTGGAAAGGACCTTAAGATCATCTAGTTCCAACCCCCCTGCCATAGGCAGGGACACCTCACACTAAACCATGCCACCCAAGGCTTCATCCAACCTGGCCTTGAACACTGTCAGGGATGGAGCACTCACAACTTCCCTGCGCAACCCATTCCAGTGCCTCACCACCCTAATAGGAAAGAATTTCTTCTTTATATCCAATCTAAACCTCTCCTGTTTATGTTTGAACCCGTTACCCCTTGTCCTGTCACTACAGTCCCTAATGAAGAGTCCCTCCCCAGCATCCCTATAGACACCCTTCAGATACTGGAAGGCTGCTATGAGGTTTCCACACAGCCTTCTCTTCTCCAGTCTAAACAGCCCCAACTGTCCCAGCCCCAACTGTCCCATGTTGCCTGTCTTCATACAGGAGATGCTCCAGTCCCCTGATCATCCTCGTGGCCCTCCTCTGGACTTGTTCCAACAGCTCCATGCCCTTTCTATGTTGAGGACACCAGAACTGCACACAATACTCCAGGTGAGGTCTCATGAGAGCAGAGTAGAGGGGCAGGATCACCTCCTTCGACCTGCTGGTCATGCTTCTTTTGATGCAGCCCAGGATACGGTTGGCTTTCTGGGCTGCAAGCGCACACTGAAACCGGCTCATGTTTGTGTTCTCATCAACCACCACCCCCAAGTCCTTCTCCACAGGGCTGCTCTGAATCTCCTCTGTGCCCAACCTGTAGATGTGCCTGGGANGAGGGGCAGGCTCCTTCGACCTGCTGGTCATGCTTCTTTTGATGCAGCCCAGGATACGGTTGGCTTTCTGGGCTGCAAGCGCACACTGAAACCGGCTCATGTTTGTGTTCTCATCAACCACCACCCCCAAGTCCTTCTCCACAGGGCTGCTCTGAATCTCCTCTGTGCCCAACCTGTAGATGTGCCTGGGATTGCTCTGACCCAGGAGTAGGACTTTGCTCTTGGCATGGTTAAACTTCATGAGGTTGGCATCAGCCCACCTCACAAGCATGTATGGCACCTTTAATGATGACATTAAACATGTACACACAGTAAGTGAGATGCACAAGACCAGATACAAGTAAAGGCAAACAGCTTAAGCACAGATTCTTGCCAGACCAGAAAGCTATTCTCCACTAAGTCAAAAGAAAACAGAGTACAAAAAATACACTTTCAAACACAATCACAAGCTGTTTGTCCTACATTCTGAAGAAGGATTAAACCAGCAGTATAATGAGCAATCAAAAACTAATATATACAATTTATGTGTAAATCTCTGCATGAGTTTTATTTAAAACTATTATTTCACGTGGCACTCTGGTAATTTTGTGTGCCTCGTGAGAGCCAAGATCTGGGATGGGGAGCCAAGGAGAGGGTGAAAGCAGAGGGCAAATACCCAAACCCAGCCAACAGATACTGCAACCACACAAGTTTCAGAGATTCCTATTTCTATAGTTGTTTCCATCCTCTCCCACCTACAAGCACTTCTGTCGCAGTGGCTCCAGCTCTTCCCCAAGTCTCCCTGTCTACACCCCAGGACCCTCTGTTTCTCTGCCATTATAAACCCAGCCAGCAGAAACAGCGTTTGGCCCTTGGAACACCAGCCCTCATGTTTCCCCCATGCATATGCCTTCCCAGACATATACTTCAAAGAGCATCTGCCTTCAATCACTAGCAGAAGAGAGTAGCGCTGCAGCAGAGGCAGCTCTGCACCCACTGCGTGGTCAGCAGGAACATGAGCAGAGGCTGCCAGCAAAGCCCATTTTTGCCTAACAAAGCCCAACACTGCTGCTGAGCTCCAGCCCACCCCTTCATGGGACTAAGGGGAGGCTTTTTCCTGGTCCTAACAGCCTGTTTCCTCCAAACTTAAGGAATACACTGTTACTGTCAACACCAAATTTGAATCAAGTAAGGAGGACAGACTAAAAATGTGTTACAAAGGAGTGACAGAGGGGAAAAGAAGATACAGTGGCACGTCAAAGCAATGAAGCTGCAGTGACATTTCAACTTCAGAGGAAGGTTAACCGCAACCATCCTACGTTCATTGTCTGAGTCACTAATTTAAGTTGTTCTCTGGTGCAGTTGTAAAGATAAAGCCATTGGTACTGAATATACAGACATATTCTGAGTGTCTCTGAATCAAATTTTTTCCTGCGTAGGGACAAATTCTCAACTTTAACCAATTCAAATGCTTGATCACTGCTATCTACACACAGCTAAAATACTACAAATTCCAATGCAACTCATCTCTGGACCCCCAATATACAAGAGAAAGAAAGTTCTTCTGTTCAGTTACAGCTCATTCCAAATTAACAGCTTTATCAACCAGAGTTAAATAATTGGGTTTAAATCAACATATTATGAATACAGGGCAAAGTCTCTGTTTCAGTGTCTCTGTGTGATACAAAACTGCAAATTTACTGTACACAACTGCCTTCTCATTAAAGCAGTGTGGAGTAGGAAAACAAGGGAAAATGAGCCCTGACCCAAAAAGGTTATCTCTACCTTCAAATGCCTATGTCCTATTTACATCAAAAGGGAAAGCAGTTATTCTACCATCATATGTCTACAAGTTACAGACAGCTCTCCCCTATTTCTGCAGATGAACAGATACATCTGTGCAAAGCAGAAGCATTTAACCCTGATGCTTCCACACAACTCATGCTCCTCTATACATCCTCCAGAATGTGACTCACAGCACATACGCCAATCAACCAGGCAGTAATCAAGTGGTTGATTCTACTCAGGCATCCCAAAAGCATGTGTACTATTGTGCAATTGCTCAGCAACTACCAATCATAAATATACACTTATATAAAATTTCTTAAAGGTGTCACTTACTGTACACACTTAAACAACCTGTGTATGCAATTGGGATTTCTGGTCATGCAGTAAACCGTCCAGCAACAGGATGCCTGTGCAGCAGCATCCACCCATCCAGGGCTAACAGGCTCTGTAGCTGAAGGATTTGTGTCCAGGCAAGATTTCCATAAAGAAAAAGAAGTAATTTCCAGGATAACCGAGGTATACATATCCCAAACCTCCTCCAAGAATCATCACACTATCTGCTTATACACTGTTGAACATTCAGGGCTCAAATATGAGAGTTAAGATGCTGTATGTTCTCAGACAGATTAACTCAGCTAGAGTCCAATGTGGCAAAGAGACAAAGCATACAGGAAAGCAGAATCATGACATGGAAAGAAAAAGCAACCATTCAGTTCTGACAATTTGAACTGCTTTAACATTCTCTGTTTCCACTATAGAATTGTCAATAACTTTGTGAGTTTCTGTACCTATAAATCAAGATACACTAAACCATTCCTTTCCCTCCTCTTAAAACAGACAAGCCAGGAATTGCAGCAAGAAAAGCTAGCTTACTAAATCTAAATGAGATTAGTAACGGTAGATCCACAGACAAATGTTGAACATTTTAATGTATCAGAATAAAATTCATCTATCAAAAGATAACTGGTCAGCAGACGGCTACCACCTCACAATTACCCATGCTATTCTAAGAGCTGAAACATTCAGAAATTCTTAACATATTGGGCACAAAATCCAAGCCATTGCACAAGTTTTATTATTGTTTTCACACATGCTAGTGGGTTGAGGTTGCTGATGCTCCTTGTTTCTTTGTGCCTTGACAACTTGTGTTGAACAGGCTGCTTCAGAGAACAAATTCTATCTAACTTGTACTCCTTACAAACAACTCGCGATCAAAGCTTCACCATGCTCCCATGTTGCTGCGAAGTAACAACAACCTTGTAAGTCAAATGTGATCCCATCACATTTATTTTATTCAAATCTCTCTCCAATAGTACCTCTCAGTTCATCTCTGGGGCTGTACAACTAAATATGAGGGTTGTTTATTTGAACAACTACTTTACTAGTAATCTGTAATGGAAAAAAAATATCTAGTTCAGCCCATTTCTGAGCTGCCTGAGAAAAATTTCATGTTCATGGTGTTGATATATAAGACCATGATGTATCTGTGGGCTACAATAGCAACGTTTATGCTTAATAGGCACAGGAAACTTAAATTCCTTTTCCAGCATAAAATAGTAAAATCATATATTGCCACAAGTAAAAACAGGCTTTCTGTTGTTTACTGTTAGATAGATGGGTGGCGCATCTGTGGGAAGCATCCACAGGAACAGACAGAAAGCTTCATTGAAGCCAAGGAGACAACCAGAAAAGCAGCTGGAAGCACAGCTCTAAAATACTGTAAAGTAATTGCTTTTTAGGCAGAAAGTAGCTGCAATAAAGCCTTGCACTGTGAGCAAGGAAACCACTTTCTATTCACTTTCTGTCATGTTCAGCAAAAGAAAACATAGTGCATTATAAACAAAACTAAATTATAGACTTATTGGTGCCTCATCCTAAAAAGAAACAATTTATAGGATTCTAATCCTAAGATTGTATCAATAATGAAAAAAGCTTTTTTTTTAATCCAGACAGCAAACAGCAAATAAAGTTGTGATTACACAGCAGGAATAAGGCTACTGAATAGAATACTAGTCCAAACCATGGAAGTGAGGAGGTGGAAAACAAAAAGGATAATTACACTTGAAAATAAAAGCAAGTCCCTTTTTGAGATTTTTTTCTAACACAGTATTGTCATGGTTCCTAGTTATAGAAATGGCAGTGGATATTAACAGTGAATGCTTACGTGATCTGCTAAAATACAGACAAATATTTGACATATTTTAAGGGATCAAATTTTATGGTAAGAGGGCAGCTCTCACATATCCCATGCAAACACCAGTATTATTTAGTAATGAAATGCATTGGCATATCCCTCTGGGCACAAAAGGAGATAAACTTGGCAACAACCACAAACACCTAGTACAACTTAGGTTAGACAGGACTTCTAGGGGTCATCTAGTCTAATGCCTTCCTCCAAATTGATTTCACCAAGATAGCTACTTCGAAGTTAGACCGTTACCGCCAGCTGCAGGTCTTCCCCATCTAAGACTTATTTTGAGTGTCGTATTAACTTTAAAACCCGGTGTAAGTAACTCTTTTTGTGCTAGCCCAAATCTCTATTGGTACCAAACATAGTATCAGTGTCTTTCACTTGCCACTGCTGATTCAACTTGCTCTTGAAAATGCCTGCATGGAAGTTCTTCACCCCTCCCTTCAATCTACTTCAGTACATAACTACACTTGCCATTAAAAAACAAAACAAAACACCTTTTTCCACTACCTAGCCTTGTTCTCTCCATTTCAGTCCTTTATATCCTGTTAGTCAGTGTGGCCACAAAATGAATATGGCTTGTTGCTGGTTTTTCCCCCAAAGAACTTTAAAAACATTAGAAAATAATCTTCCTGTATCTCTCCTTGCACATTTCCTTCAAGCTAAGGAATGTCAGGACACTGATCCTTCCTTACAGTGTAGGTTTTTTAGATCTTTGATCACTCTTGCTCCTTTGAACCCCAGCTAATAAATCTATTTCCTTAGTGCACCATCTAGAAGCGGACACAATGTCAGCAGAGCAGAAAGACTCCCTATGGCTGGAGTAGCTGACTTCATGCTTCTTACTTCCTTAGCACCCTTTTCTGTTCAATTTCTTTTGTTTTCTGCAATAACATGGTGACTCATGCTTAGCATCTGATTTACAGTAAACTGCCATTTGTAGCTAGCATCCTAACACCAAACTTCTTCTTCCCTGTACTTTATGTATACATGTGGGTTGTTTGTTGTTTTGGGGTTTTTTGTTCGTTTGTTTTGGGTTGTTTTTTTTTTCCTGCTTTAATGCACCCAATGTCCTATATGGGGCATTCTGAACTACCTTCAACCTTCCATTCATCCCCCTTCTGGACTAGGTCTCCAATTTCCACAAGTCTCTTGCCTGCCTTCTCTGCTCCTCCCAGAATGGTGCTGTTTGAAATCTAGTAAGAAAATGCTCCCTTCTATCACCCAGATTCACTAAAGAAAATATTAACCATCACAACCAGGACACTGTGAAGCCCCTCTTACTCATTGTTAAAAATGTGACTATGTATCTATTGTAACTACTCTAGGAAGGCAGTTACTAGCAAAAAGATAAATACACTCTGGTTTACAATCTATTACAAAGGTTTCTTAGTGGATACTATTCCTAGATATATTTCTTAAAATAGGGAATAAGCAGTTGCGCTGGATGTAACTTTCTTTCCTAGGCTGGCTACATTACTTACAGGTTCGCCTCTGCATGGCAGCAGCAACTAGCATTTTGCGCTGGTCATGCAAGCATTGATTCAGGCTGAAGTAGTATTAAGAGAAGCCACACTGAGCAAAAGTACTACCTTTCCTGCAATCAAGAGCAGTACCTCAAGATGTTGGCCAAGTCTGGTCACATTAAACACTGGTAGCAACCAAGTTTTAGACTCCCATAAACTGTCGAGCTAACCTAGCCAGCAGGTTACAGAAAAAGCAAGGTGACAAGGCAGTGCTGCTAAAGCCCCTTTGGTTGTGATCCTTTCCACTGCAGCCCACCAAAATCACTGGTGTCAGAGAAGTTCCACTGCAACAGGCACAAGACAGACACAAAGATACCACAGGCCTAAAAACTGCCCATGTGAATAGCTGGGATATATACCTCTTCTGGTCAATTCACCTGGGATAGCGTGTTCATTACCTGCTCAGGACCCTCTGTAACTATTCCAAACCTACACTCCTGATTGGCTTTAATGAAATTCCACTCCTATTTTTAATATCAATCAAATGGATGCCAATTTGTCAGTTCTGGAAATGAAGCTTTAAGAGCATATTAGATAAAGACTAAAGTAATGTTTCTGTGCTGGTGTTAAAAAGAAAAAGGAAACTCCTACTTCCTTTAATTTCAGCTCCTGGAAGATCTGCAACAGAATTTCCAAAGGAAATCATGCTTCCCTCCTGTTTAACAGAAAAGAAGGAAAAAAAAAAAAACCAAAAAACAAACCAACCAACCTCTTTCTTCTGCAAACAAAGTGGCATAAGTTGCTATATGTACTTTCTACTTTAGCATCCCACACCAGCTCCTCCCTTCCTCTGCCCCCACTATTCCCAGCTGGTAGTCCATTTAACTTTTTTGGTTGGCTGGCCTTAATTCATATCAGTGGGAAATCAGCACATAACTATGAAAATCAGAACATGCAGCCAGAAGACTGCAATTCACATTTATGTTTTTAAAGAGAATATTTGCATAACTACTGTCAGGGAGGGAATTAATATCTATATCTGTATCTATCTGTCTGTATATCTCCTGTCTTCCTTGCTCTGTTTCCTCCATAGTTCTGCAAGACACTTCTTCCAGGAGAAGGAGGAGAACCACCTCCTAGATTTTCCACCACTGGCTGAGGCTTTTTGGTTTAATCTCAGGTTTTCTTATGCTTGTTATTAAGTATAGGTATTTTTCAGCACTTATGACTATCAGAGCTGAGAAACAGCATGGAACTCTAATTTTATGAAAGCAGCCATAGGAGAAGCAAAGACAACAGTTTTATTTTACAGCCCAGATAATTTTCCTTCCAAATGAGAGAAAACGTTACGCCTAACACAAAACAGTAGCTCTAACATCATTACTTAAATATGAGTGAATATTCAGTAAACTATGAAGCTAGTTAAGTATCTCAAAAGTTAAAGTCCTCTTGGAGGTCCTCCTTTGTCAGTTTAAATCAGTGTACCAAAAGAAGTCATCTTCATACAGTGAGAAGATCCTATAGTTAACACCACCACCCTAGGATGAACTGAAAACTGTAAATTTTTCCAGCTAATTCATCATCACTAAACCAAAATATGTTTTACATGGGAAAAAAAGATGATATACACGACTAGTTTCAGATTGCTCTGAAAACTACACAGCTTAGACAATCTCAAAGGGTTAAATTGCATCAGATTTTCACAATACATACTCCATATGTTTCCTCACCACTTCAAGTAACAAAACGCCTTCTAAAAATGATGCAAGACACTGCCAACCACTATCTTTCACTAAGAACAAAGTAACACATGCTCTACACCAAAAAAAAAAAAAGAAGTGTGTAGAGTTGGTAAGAATCAGAGTACAACTTTTAACAGGGGAAGCAAATTAATGAAGTTGATGAATGCTTTGCTGAGGAATTTCATCGTACCACACCTTCGCTAATTCAGTAAAGTTATTTACCTTCCTCAGGAAGCTTGCTGACCTAAGAAGAGTATGCTCTGTGGTGCTCAAGAGCCTTATGCTCTTCCTGGAACACTATTTACTCAGACCACTAGTCACATTAAAGATCAGAGCATCAAGACTATGCTCTCTACATAGCATGCAACAGCTTTGATGTAATTTTTGTGACTGGTGTAATACATATACAGTGCTGTTTTTTATTGCTTAATCTTCCTAAGAGAAGTACCTTAAGGATAAAAAGCAATGCAATGCAGTGGTGCACAAATGAGGTGGTGAAGACCTGTGTGCCCAAGCAGGTCTGTAGTACCAGAAAGCATTATTGAATCAAAGGAGGTAGAGTTAAGCATAAAGTCAGCACTTGCATAAGAGCTCAGTCTTTGGAGCCATTCAAGGACAACTTACACCAAACTGACTGTGAATTCACAGTGACTGCAGATCCTTTAAAAGTGGTCCTTCTGTGCACCAAAGTAATTTTGGCAAGATTTGATTTCTAACATCTACTTCCTTTGTGCTAACCATAGCACATTTTTAACTCCTAGCAAGCAGTCTCACCCACAACTCTTGTGCATGGATCACACAGGAGAGGCTTTTCCTAGGTGTATTCAGGGCTTGTACTGCTTCCTCACAACTCAAGTGTTTCTAGACATCGTATGGGGTCCAGAAAGTGGCAAGGAATTACAACTGATTTTGAAAACTCTTTCCAAAGGCCAGAGGTATTTCAGTGAACCTTCTTCAAACTCAGTTTTAAAAGCACAAACACGTAACTGGCCATTTCATCCAAAGAGCAGCATCTGCTCTGTGAAAAGTTATTTACATAATCAGACCATTAGGTAAACTAAAGCCATGCTGTTTTCAGTGATGGCACTTCAGCCAGAGTATTGCCTTCAGCTCCTGACAACTCTTCAGGACATCCTTAAGATGTCTCTGCAGAACAGTGCTTTAAACAATTTTTAGCACTTTAAACTAGTACCAAAGTGTATCATTTTCAAGTATCTAAATCTTATCTTGCATAGACTGGAACAAGTGTATTTACTAGAAGACATGATCTACAAAAACATCACATAATCCCAGTCTTACTGCTATTCTACAAACAATTCTGCATTTTAAGTGACAACTGTCCAAGTTCTTAGTTTCTCAACTAAAATTAATGAATTAAGATACCATCATGCAAGGCTTACTAAATACAAAATTATATCAAGCTGTTAAAAAGCAATCTTAACAAACACGTATCATCAGTTTCTGAATCTTTTATATTGGTGCAGGGATGTCTCTGAATACATGGTACAAAATGAACTCAAATCTGTTTTGTTTTTGTACAACCTGTGCAAATTAATAAAATGATAAATATAAGTTAAAAAGTAAAATAAACTCCCTGTTATTTTATGTTCAGATTTCTCCTGAAGCAGTGTCTTAAGACAAGTTATCCAGACTGCAGTCTCATAACTGTGATTTATGATTAACACATTATTGATGTCTCATGACACTGGTTTTTATTTAACGAATTACCATCCTAATGCTCACCAGCAAGTCCTGGAAGAAGATAAATGCAGAACTTTCATATCACCATTAAGTATTGATTCTAAGCATTCAAATAGGAAAGGAAAAAAGTGTTATAGAGCAGTCTGACCAACAAAAGCTTTACTTGTGTAAGTGCTGTACATATTAGTGCTCTCCAAATAGCAGATTTCTGTTGATTTCTTTTAACAAAGACTTTTCTTGCTGTTACGCTTTGACAAAAGAAAACAAAATTTGTAAATCACATCAAGAAAAAAGGGGGGGAAAAAAAGAAATTTCATAAACATGTATCTTTGTTGAAGTGAAAACAAAGTTCATGTGAGGTTCTTCAGCAAGATATAAATAAGTAACATAAAGTGAAACTACAGAATGTGACATTAGTCAAAATGAAGAAAATACTACTTACAGTGCTATTCAGATACCCTTTTCTTGTCAGTCTTTGGCACATCTACACTTTTGTTTTCCAATGAAAAGATCTATATATTACCGCAACCTTGAGAACCTGACATTTTTCCTGCTGCTTACACTCAGAAGGCTAGCCTACCAACCAACTGCTACAGCAGAGATCACACCACAAAGCATCTGTTTCTCCTGCAAGTGCCCAATGGGGAAAATAAAAAAACAAACCCAGCAATAATTCAATATGCTACAGAACTCATCTGCTTCTTTTGTACTTAAATAAGGGTTACAAGTTGCCTATGCTAAAGCAGACAATATTCCTGGAGAACCTCAGCTGCTTCTTATTGGACCTGAGGCACAACTGAAGATAGTATTCTCAGCAGAACAGTCAGAATAAACCTGAAGACAAACTCACTGAAGACAGAATGTGTTTTAAAGTTACTTAATCATAGAAGGACATAGTCTACTATTTTTCAGAAGATCAGATGTTTAAAAGGAAAAAAAAAAACCCCAAAACCCAAATCCCTTTCTTATCCTAGAGATCACTGCTGAACAAGTTTATTTGCTTCACTAATGGACAAAATCAAAACACTTTACTTGCAGTAAACAGCCCTGACCCTCTGAAAAAATGAATTTACAAGGCTCACATGGAGTGCGGTGAGATAAACTGAGATATTTAAGAAGGTAAAAGTATATTACACACAAAAGCTACTTTATTGTTTAATGAGATTGCTCACGTGGTTATAATAGGTACATTTCCCACTACCTGGTCAATTTTCTCATTACTTTATTTCTTATATCATGCTCTGACAAGAACTATTTTATATGTCATTCAGAGACAGAAAAAAAAAGTCTTTCCACAATCTTGACTGGCAGTTTGCCACTGCCATCACTGAATCATCAGGGAAGAGAAAGCAGCACCAAAAATAACATTCTCCAGCCGGGTTTGTTGGCCATATGTTACGTGGAAATAAAATAAAAATAAAAAATAATAAAAAAAGAAAAACAGCAACCAGAGAGCATGGGTTTTTTGTTTGTGGGTTGTATTTTTTCTCCAGGAACCAGGAAAACCTAACAACAACAGCAAAAAAAGAAAAAAAATACCCACCAAATTACAACTATTTAGCTTTGACCAACCCCTTCCTTCTAGGGCAGCATCTGATTTTCTTCAGGTATATTTCTTTTTTTCCCTTTTAAAATCACAATGGCTCCAAGCTAATTTTCCTGAATCTATTAGTGGGTGTTTATTCCTTGCCAAGGCAATATTATTTGGAGCAGAGCTAGTCAACAAACGATTTTCAGATTGCTAACATATAGCAGCAGTACCATACAGGTTCATGAAGGTCAATTTGGCTTTGAAGCCTTTTACTTACCTTTCCCATTTTGCCATGCAGTATACCAGGACAAACTGAGGAAAGTAGTGATGAAAACTAACACGGTGGCCACAGTTCCATTTCGGAGCCTCATCTCATTTCAGCATCACACTTGTTTATGTTCTGTTAGCGATGAGGACCTATCTGTTGGACTTGCTGCAATGAAGTCAGCTGAAGTCCACCAGCAGCAGCTGGCCAACAGCAACAGAAAATGTAGCTCTCACATATCAAAGGTATTGTAAATCAATCCATTCCAAGCTGTTGTAAGCTCTCTTATCGTTTTCATGAATTAAACTTCTCTTTCTTCTTCCAGTCCTGTTTAAAGGAAATAAAATTTAACAGATTATGCCAAAAATATTGACAAGAGTCCCCATGTACCAAAATACAGTAAAGAAATACTACTACACTCTCATTACTGTGCCTTAAACGCACCTCCCCCGCACTGCCTCAGTCTTGGCGCACAGAATAGAACTTGTTAGATTGATTTGTCCTCTTTCTGTAAAGACTGCTTGTATGTGGAAGAGCTATATTTCACATGAATTTGGTCAGCAAAGGACAAACATACACATCACCAATATTACAATTTTATCATAAAGTCAAGGCGGGATCATGTGCCACCTGGCAGGTAACGAACTGATACAAGAGTTGTTTTCAGGAAGCCAGCAACTCAAGGCCCCACTCCTAAGCCCTCACTTTGACAAAACTGCTCTGAAATCAGTGCAGTCTAATGTAACTGCAGCAGCAAAACTGCCCCCAGCAAACTGAGAGACCAGAGCTGTAAGCAGCCTTTACAAACCTACATCGCTCATCTTTCTCTGCTCAGTGCAACCATGTTTGATCCATCCACAACCATTTTTTCCCTAGCTTAGCTACATCTATGCACAGACTAGTCACACACACAGAGTGCTCAATTTATACCAACTGGCAAAAACCCAGAAGCCCCACAAAATACCATGGTATGACCATATCACTCCTCTATCTCTGCCACACAGGCATAAGAACAAAACACAGAAATTACCTACAGTTCAGTTTCATCCCAAAGGAAGGTTTCATATCCTGGGATTAGAAAATCCTCAACTGGCCAAACACAGCCAGCAGCTAACCACACTGTCCTAATTGCACAAGACAAAGAATAAGAAAATAAATTAACCAACTTTAAGAAGGGACATGTGTAGATTTGTTTTTAAAGCACTACTTCATCCCTTACAGTAGTTCAAACATTAACATTTAATGTTCTTCTAAGGCACTACCAGGTTTTCCCCCCACTATAAACTATATTTGATACAAATAATGCTACCCAGGAATAAATAAATTGCTCTGAATCTTCCTTGGAAGCAATCTCTGTCACTCGCTTGCCTGGGTGAATTTATAACAACAGAGAAAAAAATATTTTGTATTATCATTATGGTACCAAATCTGAACTACCCTGACCAAGCTTGCATCACAGCACATGCTACATTTACCAAGGAGCTTGCAAAACAAGATATAACCAACAGGAATGATCAAGAAATGAACAGAAAAAAACAACCAAGTTGCAGAACTACAGGCTCTTGTGTTCAAATTGTGGTCACAACATCCAGGTTACAGAAAACATTTATCTTCAGACTATGATTACCTCCCGTATAATGCTACTAACAAGCTTTATTTTGAGGAACTATACACACAGATTGGCTTGTGGCTTTAAACATTAACTCAGAAATCACATAGCACCTATGAGGAAGGAAACAAATGCAAGAACACAGGAAGCAGACAAAGATGTGGCAAAATTCAGTAAGAAACAAAATAATGAGCAGGAACAGAAAGAACTGTGAAAAGCCTTACCATACAAGAAACCTGAATTCAATGGAATGAAAGATAAAGACAACTGAGAGACCTATAGAAAGTCAACACAGAGAGTATGGTATGCCAGGAAGTATCATCAGCACCAGCACTTTGAATAGGTGATGGACACGATAAAAAGCCAGAAGAATAGCAATAGTAATCTGGTGCTAAGACAAAAGTCTGGGTGAACTGTAGCAAGAAAAGGCAAAGATCTCAAAACCCTATGGTTTTATAAGGCCTGTCTACATAAATTTGGAAAGTTTGGATGATTCCCAGACTACCAGAATAAACAGCTAGGATACCACTCAGGTCACTGACACTAACAGTTTAACACAGGTAAAGTGTCTCTGAAGCAAGGATGACTAAACCTTAATCTACCTTTACCATTATTCTAGCAGCAGTCAGATCTCTCTGGAGCAGGTCCGGTGTGCATGAAAGACAAGTCTGCAAGCTAGACAGATTATCCCATTGGGGCAAACAGACAGCTGGTCTGACATGCAAACAAGAGAGGGCAATCAGGAGAGCAAAAATATCATCTGATAATGCCAGAAAAATGAACCGCCTGCCTCACTAGAAAATGCGGGCATCATTTTTACATTTGCTGCAATAAAATCAGGATGTTGTGATCAGGGCTTCTTGTGTGTAATCTGAGTCCATTAAAAAAAAATACAGCATGAAAGAATTCGGGGGGGGGGGGGGGGAAAGAAAAAAA
>NDXB01013632.1:195517-232354 GCA_002631895.1 Agapornis roseicollis
AAAAAAAAAAAGAGGAAGAAGGAGGGGGGGGGGGGGGGGGGAAATGAAAAAAGTAGCAACACGATTCAATTAGCAGTGAGCATGCACAAATTGTGTCAAATTAATAATTATCATGGGTTTGAGTTGCCTGGTTCTGCTTTTATCTTTCTCTTCTGGTCTTGTTGTCATTCCTCTTAGCACAGGCATCAGCAGCTCAGCTACAGCTCAGCAATACTTAGACGATTATTCGAGCATTACACTATATCAAACTGCATACATCAAGGCCATGCATGAATCAGAAGCGCTCCAGCTTTTAAAAATGCAGATAGTTAAACCAGCAGAAATCCATGTATAGATGGACATAAATTATTTAACCCCCAGGTGGTCACTTTAGATTTGTTCAATAATTTATCACACAAACTAAACAAATTTAACTGAGGGGTAATCCAGTTTGAGCCAACGTGGTGACAGGGAATAAGTAGATAGCTTGAAGCGTATGAAACTTTCCAGCTCCGTTGTGACCTCAGCCTTTTTCCCCTGCAGACTGACAGGCATAGTCCTGGTAGCTGCTGACGGCGATGGGTACCTCAGGTGCTGAGGGGCATTCTACTGAGGATTCAGAAGAATCCCATCTTAAATAAACCAAGAAGTTTCTGTATGTACCCAGACACTCCCAAAACACATACAAAGTGTATTTCCAACCGCAAATCAGAAAAACCGGTACACTTCAATGCCCCGGCAAAGGTTCTTCACACAGTTGCCGACGGGTTGGATGGTGAGGATCAGGGCATGAAGCGAGCCAGACTTCTGAGGGGATGAGACCAGATCTCATCCTGCTGGGAGGTGCAAAAGCACCTACCGCGGCAGAGGCTTTGCGTTTAAGAGGTTGTGCTTCAAGGCATGGGGGCACAATTAAGAGACAAGAAGGAAAAGGTTGGCGGAGATCCGCTAAACAGGGGACTTTCTACCTTATTTCCATTGAAACGCTTCAGCAACACACCCCACACTCACCCCCCCTTCACCCGTCGCCGTTAACGGCCGTCCCCTCCGGCTCGCCGGCGCTCTGTCATTTCGCAGCCGAAACGCCCCAAAAGCCCGGGGAACGGGGATCCGCTGTCCCCGCCGAAGCCGTCCTGAGTTAGCCAGGACCTTCCTCTACGTGTCACCGCCCCGGCTATTTAGTCTGAGAAGCGAAATAACCAAGCGGGGAGATAACGCACCGGCCGCGCTAGCTCTGCCAGGCAGCAGAGGGCGAGAGCTGAGGGAGACGGAGAGGAGGGAGAGCGCCCGTCCGCGGAGCTGCCTGGCGCATCGGAGCGTGGTGGCGGGGGGAAGGAAGAGGGACGGGAAACTGCAAACTCTGCCGAACCCCCGCGGGCTCCCTCTCCCGGGAAGCGAAGGAGGAAGGATGGAAAGAAGGGTCTCCCCGAGCGCACCAGCGGGAGAAGGAGGGGGAGCAGCGTCACTCTGACCCTCCAACCGCCCGGCGCGCACTCCAAGCATAGGGCGAAGGGAGGGGGCGGCAGCAAGTCCTGCGAAGGACCCGCAAGCGCTCCCTACACCACCACCGCCACCAGGCAGGTGCATGCGAGCGCAGAAGGGTGCATACACGCAGATGGCGGAGCAGGACAGCCCCCAGCCTCCCGCCCGTCCTCCCTCCGGAGACACCGCAGAGACCCGCGGCGCTAGGAAGGAAACAGCCTCTGCCGCACACCCGCTCCAGAAGGTGCGGAGAAACACCAGGCTCTAACCTCCCGCAAACACCCGAGCCGGCTCCAGCTGCCGGCTCTGAGCCGGGTCCGAAGGCGGCAGCGGGGGAGCGGGACCCACTGACCGCCGCTGCCATCCTCACCTGTGCGTCCGCTCCGGCAGGGGGAGCCGCGAGGTGCGGGCGGCGGCGGGCGACTGTGTCTGCTCGCGCGGGGCTCTCACTCCCCTCTCCCGGCCCCCCCCCTACCTTCCTCCTCAACGACGCACCCAACTCGCGCAACCGCACCCCCCACCCCCGAGCGCCGTGGAACGGCACGGAGCTACGCCCCGCCCACCGGCCCCGCGGGCAGCCTATGGGCGGCCGCGTCGGAGAGGGAGACTCATTGGCTGAGAGTCCTGTCGCTCTGTTCGGCTGCAGCTATAAATGGCTCGGTCTCGCGAGTCTTCCTTTAGTAGCTGTGGTGGAAGCTGGAGCGAAAGGGTGACCGCAGTGCTCATGGAAATCATAGTAGCAGCAAGGTTGGAAAAGACCTTTAAGATCATCAAGTCCGACCTTCATCGAGGACTGCCAAGTCCATCACTAAACCGTGTCACTGAGGGCCTCATCTAAATCGTTATTGAATGCCTCCAAGAACGGTGATTCCACCACTGCCCTGTTCCAGTGCCTCATCACTCTCTGTGAAGAAGTTTTTCCTAATATCCAGTCTAAACCTCCCCTGGCACAGCTTGAGGCTGTTACCTCTTGTCCTATTGCTTGTTACCTGGGAGGAGAGACCTACCCCCACCTCATTACAATCTCAGGTAGCTGTAGGAAGCCATAAGGTCCTTCCTGAGCCTTCTCCAGACTAAACACCCCCAGTTCCCTCAGCCATTTCTCATAAGACTTGAGCTTTATTGGCTCCCTTCACCAGCTTTGTTGCCCTTTTCTGGATCAGCAACTCAGTATCTCTCTTACAGTGAGGGGCTCAGAACTGAACAGGGGCATTCTAGATGCTTGTCTTGACACAGTGTGTCTTCTTATTAGGCTCTATTTTTAGGGGGTTATTGTTCTGGAAGACTCCTAAGAAAGGCTTAGTTGTCCCAGCACTTGGTTACTTGTTGCCTCATGGTAAGCTGCAAGAGATCCAGCCTGAACTTGTCCCTCCCTAGCCTGGTGTATAAAGGTTATGTCTATCCTCCTGTAAAGAAGTTGAACTTGGCAGAAGATTTCTCAATCTGCCTCTCAGTACCAAGCAAATCACATGTATTGGTGCCCCATGTGATCTGTGAGCTCACCAGTGACATGAAGTCACAGCCATGAATTCTACTGTTGAGTTCATACTGCGCTAAGTAGGTAGAGCTTGTAACAAGAACTGTTTCTGTTAAAGAGCAGCTTGTTGCTTCGCACTGGTTAAATGAACCCTCTGTCCTTTGTACCACTCACCAGTTGCAATGCCATGTGTGCTGCCCAAGAGGCTGTTAAAACAGGTACAGCTTCAGAGGTGTGAAAACGAACTGGCTTTCCTCCAGAGGGTCATTACTGCTGCACTGGGAATCACTGAAAGAAAGCCAGTGACAGCTTTACTCTATGGACTCATGATTCAGGGTTGTGGTGTTTCTATTCTGTAAATAATCCCCTACCTTCAGTGGCTGGTTTCATGCATTCCAGGAATTTCATGCATGTTTGCGGGATCTGAAAGCTCCCATTAAAATTGGTCAAACAGCACCCTCAGCTTAGGGTAGGGTCCAGCCTACCTCAAAAGATCCATGCTTTTACCGTATAGTGCTGTTTAGCAGTCTTCAATCCTTTTGACTGACTTGATTGCTTCCCCTTTTTTAACTCATACCTCACCTAATTTCAACAGTCTATAGTACACATTTTTACTCTCAGTTAAGGCTTTTACTATAGATATAGTGGGATAGTTCCCTACTAGAACTCTGGAAGCTGAGGAAAAATCTTGCTAGTTGTTCTGTCTGAAGAGTGACCCTTAGCAAGTCTCCATATCTTATTTTTGTTTAATACTTAAGCACGTTACAGTATGTTTACACATTAGGGTACCTACACAGAAGCCTTCAGTGATTTTTGTGGCTTTCTCAAAGCTTGCAAAGAAGGGGCCGCTGGTGACTCAGGCAGAGCACTAAAGAGAAGTTTGCAAGGTCTTGACACACAGGCTGTTCTGTGGTTTTATTTGTTGAGCACTGAGAATTTATTATGAAAATGTGCTTCAATCTTCCCTTTTGTAAGGAACTGGAACGAAGTGGATTCTTTACTAAAAAACAGATTTAGCACAATAACTTTCAGACAAAAATTAGTGCATGCATGTCCTCACGTGCAAACACACACACACACCTACAGCAGAATTTGCTATTGAGATCCCAACAAGCCAAAGACATTAGAGCCACCATTGCTTGCCTCTAATAGATGAGTATTGCTTAGGGATATGAATTTTTGCATTTCTGTGCTGGAAGAGTATAAACTGGTGGAGACATTTTCACATTAAAGTCCTTTTGTCAAGAGAGCTTAGTCTTTTGAAGGGAAGGCTCTGTTGCAACATGAGTTTAATGACAGTCATTTCACAAGAACTGTCTGAGCCTTTCCTACTTTTTGTTCTTTCATTGACTGGACCTTGACAGTATCCAATTAACTATTAACTTCCCCAAACAATAGGGTAAGCATAACATGTTTGTTTCTCAGTTCCTCTGACATCTTCCCCTGAAGTTGGTTTCCTGAGAAGGAAGGCAAAGTTCAAAATAGAAAAAATAAATATTCAACATTGGCCTCATCTGACCTACTACAGCAATAATCAAATGCCTCCTGGCATATTCCACTACTTTATGTGTGGAAAAAGTACACGGTGAAGGAAAAGGCTGCAGCTGCCAGAGGAAAGGAGCTGAGGATTTTTGGCTGACACAAAAACTTCGCTTACATTTTAGCGTAAGGTGAGGGTGGAAGTTCTATTTTAGGCCAGAACAATATTTAGTGCCTGCAAATTTTTGAATTCTTTCTTTCTGCCCAGTTACTCTTCCATCCTATAGCCACTGCTATTCAGCTGGAGTGTCAGTTTGAAGCTGGAGAAGATTAAGCACTTCCAAAGTGTTTGCAAGTGTTTAAATGCAAGTGTTAAGGTGCAAATACTATAACAACCATAATGGGGGAGATGTGGGAGAGGAAATTGTTTTAAAAATATGGGAAGTTTAAATCCTTGGCATTCTAGCTTGGGTTGCTGAAATAGAAAGACCAAGGAGCTTGCTAATCTATACCAGGAGGAGGAAAAAACAAAACAAAACAAAACAAAAAACAATGCAAGAAAGAAATGCATGATCATATTTTGACAGAGAAGATTCCATGTTGGGAATTTTTTGTTAAGGTGTTACCTATGTGTCAGAGTAAAGACAAAGTAGCAAAAGATGCTTCAGGCCTGCTGCAATTTCGCGCATGCTTCAGTGACTGTTCCTGACACACCTGGGCAGCTGACTTCTATAAGGCTGTGCAGTTGTTGCCATTCATCAGATTTGGAGCTCTTTTTACCCGGGCACTTCTCCTGTCTCATTCAGAAGCATAACAGTGTTGTCCTTGCCTTTCACCGTGCTCATGTTCTGGCTTTCCCAGGCACTAGGAAAGATGCAAAAAGGGTAAAGGTGTTTGGCAGTGGCAGCAAACGTCTCGACAGTTGAAAAATACCTGTCTGAAAGTTGTCTATGTCTCCTGACTGAAAACTGAGTTCTCTTTCAGAGATTTATTCCCAGCTTGCCACTAACCTTGTTTTTTAACAGAGCAAATACCTTGGGAGTCTCAATGCTTCCACCTCTACTTCTCCTCAGTTTTGCTTTTCCATGACCAAATCTTTTTTGTTCTAGCTAGCTGAGCACCTCACTCAGTGAAGCTGTACTTCTGCTGTAAAGGGAAGGGAAGGGGAAGGGAAAAGCAAAAGGGATAGGAAGGGAAAAGAAGGGGAATCTTCCCCATCCACTCTCTCTTGACTAGATAAAACGGTGTATACGTAAAAATACAGAAGGTTTTCCCATCTCACAGACAGGTTTGATGCTTATGGAAATCCAGATCTCATTATGGCTTTATAGACACAAAATGAAACAAATGAATGCTTCAGTGGCTGAGCTAGTTTGCAAAAGATAGATTTTGGTTTGTGGTGTTGTAAACTTATTTTAGACACGAAGCTGCTAGATGTACAGTTCATGTATTAACATGTGGCTCATGTGGCACTTATTGTAGTGCTAATACTCAACAAGTGATGGGATAAAGAAAATTACATGAAAATATGATTGTAGATACAAATGCTTAGTAGCCAAAACATATCACGCTTAGGTAATCTTCATTATGCCTTTTCTGTGACTTACGTGATGAAATAAACTTCTGCTACATGTTGTGATGCCACTTCTTCACACAGAGCTGTGTCTCACTCAGAACTCAGGTGTGATAGTGCCATCCGTTCCAGCAGGTAAATTGTTGCTTCACTTTAACAAGATAAAAACTGAGAAGGGAAGCAGCAAATAATCTGTTCAAGAAGTCCCTCATGGAGGTAGGAACAGAGCTTGATCTCCAAACTCATGTTTCTCTACCCTTACCCCCACATCACTGTCATTTCACTTGCTGTGGAGGTTCTGTCTGAGCCACAAATGCCTCTGCCATATGCTTAGAGGTGATGAACATTTACATTTCATCTCCTTCTGAAGGCAGAGGCTTATAAATGCATTCCTACTATTACATAAGCATAAACCCGGAAACCCTGAAGTTCATATTGTGCCAATATTGCTAATGGTAGGTGAGGTCCAATGCCTAGGTAAAGAGCAGTCAGCTACAGTTACTACTGAAAAAGTAGTCCAAAAGAAAGGAAATCACACTAAGAATTCTGGATGTTGATTGCCAGCTCATTTTCACACATACCTGCTTCATGGTACTCTCTCTCTTAATTCTAAAAGACAAAAACTTTTTTCAGGGAAATCTTGAGAACTAGACTGTGTGCCCTGTACATCTTCATCAGCCTTTGACAAGTCCCCTTTAGCTTACTTCAGGGTGACTTGATGGTTGGTTCACTGATGGCAGGGAAGCTGCAGTTAAAGGGAAGACTGAATCAGGTCCTCAAGCAAGAAGTTTCAGAAGGTCGTTGTCTTCTGAACATCTGTTTCACTCTTTCCTAGCCAAACTAAATATAGGTCCAGACAGCATGGGGAAAGAATCCAAGTCAACTTGCGCGGGCAGAAATGAAATATTTTAGGAGGGTCTGTCAAAACACAGCGCATGGTCTCATTGAGAGTGACTGTGGTTCCTGCGTAACTCAACTATTTTGTGCAGAATGGTTGCAAACTATTAGGGTTTTCTAGCTCCACTACTGCAAATGCCCAAATACCTACTTGAGAAATGTACAGTTAAGGCTCTAGCCTTATCTTCTAGCATATCTTCTGAAAGATGTGGAGCTTTGGAAAACCTGAGGTAAAATCTGCAAAAAACAATGCAAATCTAAACTTCTGACTGTCCAGAAACATAGATTAAAGCTTTATACTCCAGACTTCTCGCACAAGCTCCCTTGCCAAAGAGTGGGCTGGCCAGTCATTTTCTTCATCCCACCTCTTTTCTTGTCTAATCAAACTTGGCTTTTCATTATCAATTCTCCTTCCCACAAGAAGGCAGAGTTGTGCAGGACATGCTTCAAGTCTGTTAGGACCAGGTGCTGAAGAGTCAAAACCAGGCACCAAACTGTTAGCTAAAATCCAGTTCCAGGGCAAGTAGCTCCCTCCTACTCTTGCCCTGCCACCCACAGGATGTCTGGTCACTGAGTGTCTCTTCCACTGCTGACTGAAGGTGAGGTGTACGTCTCTTGCAAGCCAAACTGGAACAAAGTGATGGGTTATGCTCTTTTTCTGATAGTGGTCAATAGCCTGCAAAAAGCCATGCTGCAGCAAGAGGTCTTCAGATGGACAAGCAGCGAGGAAAGCTTCCTGTGCTTTCCTGCTCCAGTCCAATCTCTTTCTTCATAGATGGAGAAACCAGGTGAAGAACGAATTTTGTACATATTTTCTACCACCAGAGACAGCACGGAGCAGGTGGTGATGAAAGTACCTTCTCCAGCAAAAGGTGGGCAAGGGGTTTTTAGCAACAAGTTAATAATGGGGTTGTTTACAGGGAAGGAGCAGGCTGCCTCTCCATTAGCATACTAGCTGTATGGCCTTCTGAATTCATTCCTGGTAACCTAATTCCAAGCCAAAACTATTTATGTGGTGCCTGATGCTTGGGGGAGAGCTTACACTAACTGCAGTTATCACCTGTGGTCTACCAACACTCAAGTCAGCATCGCCACAGCCAGCAAAGAGGCATAGCCCTAGCTCTCATACCTTCTTTACTGCACCTTCTGCTCTGATCCTGTCTACCCCAGCTGCTTTGCTTTCATAATTCTGTACCAATATTGTAAGGAATGGACAGAAACTGTTAAACTCGTTTACACTGGAATTAGGGGAAGAAAAAGAGACAGATTAATGAGCTTTTTGACAAAGCAGGACCCTGCAACATGCATCCTTATCCTGTCCAGCTCCATCACATCCAATATGGGTAAAATGTTCAAATCCTAGGATCATCCCCAATGATTACTATGGGGGTTTTGATCTCTCCATCAACCTGCATAGACTAAACTTCTCCCTGAACAGCATATTCACTGTGCATGTCACTCCATACCACAGCAGGGCCATGGAAGAGCAGCTCAAATCCAGCCCAGGGAGGATGGGAGCAGTGTTTAACTCAGGCTATATGCCAAAGTCATTCTGTCAGCAGCTGATTTGGGGCAGGGGAGGAGAGAGAAGGAACATGAGAATGATACCTGAGAAGGAATAAGAGAATGGTATCTTTTGATTCCCTTGTTCAACTTACCTATATGTATCATTAACCTTAATTCATATCCCTGCAAGGCACAGCAAGTGTCAAGACAATCCCTGTGAGCGTGAGAACTCTGCAGCACTGAGAATAATTATCAAAGCCACTCTCCATTTACACTAGCAGAGATGTTGCTCTGCTGTAATGAAAAGATCTCATGCTTTGCCCTGTCACAGCAGGGATCCAGGCTGCATTAAGTCATTCTGTTCAGCCTTAAAGTCTTTGGTGATGTTTCTTTCATCTGAGTGTTATCTTTCTGCCAATTTAGAATCCCATCTCCTCCCCACAAAGCAAACTTTCAGTTTTCCAAGCAGCAGTGGGAGGATGGTAGATGGCAAGGAAAGCATAGATAGGACAGGAGCATTCTTCATGGCATTTAGAAATAATGAGTGCAATTTCCCACGTCTTAGGACTTTTTAGACCAAGGTTTTAGAAGAAAGAGAAATGAACCTTAGTCAGACAGCAGCCCTACCTGTATATCTGGATTAACATGTAAGTAGCAACAAGCTAGACACTGCTGCAGCTCCAATAGGTGACAAAAATGATAGTGATAACATAAGAGCTTTGGGACTATCAGATAGCTCCATCCTCTAGGAAGGACACTGAGGGCATACATTTTTAAATGAAGTGGTGTATTCTTTTCTTCACAGATTCCAAAGAAGCTTCAGATTCCCATCACTACATGCAAACTAGGTGTTCAGCCTCTTCTAAATTGCATGCAGATTATTCTCCCAGCAAACAAAAGGAAACCAGCAGTTTAAGAGCAATATATTGACATATTCTACTCTCCAAAAGTACTTTTCAGAATGCCAGCTCCTAGTGTGATCCCACGTGCTGTGTGACTGCACGGGCCAATGCTAATTCCACCCACCAAGTGAGTGAATAGGACAGGGGTCAGGAGCAAACACCTATCAGGGACTTTAACAGCTGCTGGGAGCTGAAGCACATGGAGTAATTAATAGACTCTTTCTAAAGTTTGTAACATGTCAGTGATGATGAGTTTGATAACTGTAATAGCTGTATCGCTGGCGTATTGCATCTCATGCATACCATTACTGTTATTCCTATCTTGAGAGGAATGGAGCTGTAACAAATTGCAAGGCTTACACACACAGAGCCCTTTGTTTTTTAACAGGATTACACCAGAACCCTAGTTTACAGTTACAGTACACATATCCTGATGTGTCCAAAGTCAGGTCTCAGGATGACTCTTGTTTGTTGACAATTAAACCCTAAAACCATCAAGTGCTGGGTTTTGTCCCTGACTGCCAGAGCTGAAGGGGGAAAACCACAAGGAGCAGGCAGAGAGCACCACGCTGGCCACTGGTGAAGTGGGATTCTGTGGACAGCAATGACTTTCATCCCCATCTCTCCAATGCTGCAGGCTGTGTCACAGCTGGAAGCCCTTCCTCTTCCCTCTGCATTTAGGTAAGGTTGCCAGTTGCATGAGGGTGAGCCCAGAGTTGCCCTTGCTCCCCAGGGAGCACAGCTGGTATGGTAGGTGATCCTTGGGGACATGGCTGCAGGCTGTCCTTCAGCCTTACCCTCGTGCTCGTCCTGTTTGGTCAGAACCTGTTTATGTTTTTAAATCTCAATAATACCTTATCTGCTGCTAATTACAGCCCAACAATACTAAAGCAGTGTGCAAACAAGGCCATCATCCAAGTATTGTTTTGCCTAACCAGAATGCTGGGGTTGTGAACGTTTGCATAATGTTTAATTATTTAGTCAGAACATAAAATTTGTCTTCCTCTCAAAAACATTTTTATGAAATGCCTCAATAATTAAACAGCACTATGTTTATGAACAGCAGGGAAGATTCATAAAATGTCTTACTCAGAAACAAGCGAGTAACTGCATCCCACTATAGTAATCAAAATATGCCACCCAAACCTGGCAAACACCAGCATGGGCTCCTTGTGCAACTGAGCAGAATATGATTAAAAGCGTAACAGTTCGGTGGCTGTACCGTGGAAGGGTCATGGAGCCAGAATTCAGTGGTTTAATTCACTCATTCATCAATAGATATCATTTTGAGAGGGCTGGCTCAATTATACAGAGTTAGCTGAAGTGAGCCTTGTGACTGTGAAAAGTAAAATCTGAGGTCAGCTGGAGGCACACAAGTGGTGCCACAGCCTGGGGACGGTGTCTGCAGGCTCCCGCTCTGGCATGCTGCCTATGGGAAGGCAACAGGACCTATGCATTGGGTGACAGGTTCACATTTACACCCCTTGTGTGGGGTCTGGGATCAGGGAGTGTTCCTCATGGGGTTCCTCTAGGTAATTGCCTAACATGCTGGAAAAAAAAAAAGCAAAACAGGTTCTAGGAAGGTAGCCTGAGGCACATAACAAAAGCACCTACCTTGATGGCACAGGAAGGAGGTCCTCCTGCACTGCTCCTGCACCATCTCCTGCTGATAGAGAAGAGAGGCCAGCTCCAACCTCAGCTGTTTCGGTATGTAAATAGAAAAATTCCCTAAAATGAATAGTCAGAGTCTGGGCTGGTGTTGCTGAACGTATTGGGGATGTCCCAGCACCAGGCAAGACCCAGAGGTTCTTTTAAGCAAGTAAAACTCACAGGCTGCAGATGGGCATGGGCTGTCACACAACGGATTCCAGTCTGATCAGAACAGTTTCTGTGCCCAAACATGAAAACTCCAAATTGTACTAAATTGTTTGAAGGGAAGGCAGAATTCAGGAGCACAAATCGCTCACTAAATGGGGAGGAAGTATGTGTTATATCCTGGGAACAAGCATTTGCCTCTAAAATCAAGTATTTTAGTAATTTGAACTTATTAGGTTACATACAAGAGAAGCATTAAAATGTTTTATTAGGGCAAGGTAGGGATTTTTACTCTCTTGAATTCAGCTTCATACTTCAGCCATATTTCAATTATGCCATGCAAGAAATTAAGCTTGCGTACTTCTGCTCTCTCTGAAACTCCTCTCTTACTGCCTAACAAGGATTTCAAATTACTCAGGCCAGTTTCTGAGACACACATGTAGTTAAGAGGCTCCCTTTTTGTCCGTCAGTTGCATAAAACCAGCAAAGGAAACCACCTCTCCTCCTCCCATATCCTTGGCATAACGTTTGTGACTCAGTCTGAGGGTTACTGGTTTGTGGCACTGTGCTGGGGTTGTGTTGGACAGGAGCTGGTGAGGGTATGGCTTAGTTTGGGAGACGGATTTTTGTGTAACAGGGTAAAGCAAATAGGGAAACCAGCACAAGTCTACCTGTTTGAATAACCACCCTCTGCTTTCCCTGCATAAAAACATAAGCCTGCATAAACAGGCTCTGACAGCAAATGCTGCATTTTTCCTAAGCAAAACCCTCCTTCACATCCTACTTTAGGGAAGTAGGTCACAATAAAATCTGACTTCCCCAGTCTCCTGTCCACTATCACAAGGTAAGATAAATTATACCTTCACAATTATCCAGGAAACTGTGGCATGAAAAGGCAATTTAAAAGCTCAGTGTCTCTCTGGAGAGCAGCTGACAGCACAATTCACCACTGCAAGTGCCTTGCAACCCACTGCCCCAGGCTGCCTGGGCCCTGCTCTCCACTGATGGATCCAAGCTCTGTGGCTGGATCTGATGTTGAAGGAACGCAGCCCCCTTCTTCAGCAGACAGCTCATTCACTGCCGGCTGCTTCAGTGTGCCACAGAAACAAACAGAAATCACAGAGGAGGAGGAAGCAGCAAAGAAACAGGGCAGTAGGACTTCCCTGCTGAGTAGGGAAGGTTACCTCCATTACCTCTAGCTCCAGCTTCTTTTCTTTGCATTGCTTTTCTTCCTTCTGAGATTGCAACACCAAATGAGTGTGCCATCCAAAAGCAGATTCCACACATCTCTTCCATGCTGTGTGCACATTCCTGTGCATGTTGCACCCCTCTTAGTAAATGTGAATTTTTGCTTGCCTTCTCTGGCTATGCCAACCTTACACTGATGCCTGATGACACGTGGTCTAGCATGGTGCCTGCCAGACTGGGGTTCATGTGGCATCGTGCGGTGTATGGCTTACAGAGTGCTGGCAGGGCCATGTGCTGGTTGTTCCTTGTTGTTTCCCAGTGGGTCTTGTGAGTGCTGGAGCTGGATCTACTGTGCTGTTGAACCACCACATAGCCCTGGGGTTCTAAAGAACATACAGACAAGCTCTGCAATGCCACAAGGTCAAGGATGGGGAGTGATTTGTACCATAGCTCCTCCTTGGATGTCTTCTTTTTTTGTGGTTCAAAATAAAGGCATGAACCAAACAAAAACCTTCATTAAGCAAAAAGCAATCCCTTTTGCATACTTGAGGTGAATGCTGCAGGAGGAGGCAAAGAAGTTGAAAGAAGGCAGCCCTTATTTAAAGGAGTGGCTAGATGGGGAAGATGATGTCTGTTTTGCCTGGACAAGCTTAGGGCCCTATTCTTCTCCTTGTCTGCAGGCAGCCTGCCCATCAAAATTATCCCTGGTGCTGAGTGCAGAGAAGACAAGCCAACAGCTTATTAAGGAGTCTCTGTTATTTCTGTTGAGAAAGGTGGCTTTTATTTTCCTGAAGGGTTATTAACTGAATTCTCCTCGTCATAACTCTGGGTGTTTTCCTCTGCTCTTTCCAGACAGTTCTCCTTGGTTCTTCGATGTAGGCAATGCTTTGAAGGCATTTATTCAGTCTTGTTAAATTCTGGGCAAGAGGAATAAAAATAACATGGGAATAGGATTTCTTTGGGAGACAAAATCACCAGAACATGACACTGGGACAGACATGACTGAAGTTCAGTGACTTCCAGTTTCTGATGTGGTGCTGAAACCTTTACAGCACCTGGGGCATCCAACATAGGAAGAACATGGACTTGTTGGAGCAAGGACCACAAGGATGATCAGAAGCTGGAACACCTCTCCTGAGCAGACAGTCTTAGAGAGTCTGGGTTGTTCAGCCTGGGGAAGAGAAGGCTCCAGGGAGACCTTAGAGTAGCTTTCTAGTACCTAAAGGGGCCTACAGGAAATCTGGAGAGGGACTTCTTACAAGGGCATGTAGTGACAGGACAAGAGGGAATGGCTTTAACTGACAGAGGGGAGATTTAGATTAGATATTAGGAAGAAATTCTTTACTGTGAGGGTGGTGAGGCACTGGCACAGGTTGCCCAGAGAAGCTGCTGGTGCTCCATGCCTGGGGCTTTGAGCAACCTGGTCTAGTGGAAGGTGTCTCTGCCCATGTCAGGGGAGTTGGAATTGGATGAGCTTTAAGGTCCCTTTCAACCCAAGCCCTTCTGTGATTCTATAAATAATTGGAAACTATGTGCTACAGTGAGTGAAAATACCAGTGCACCTTGCTCAGTGTCCTTGAATAGGCTTCAGTGGAATTATGAACCTGCAACATATGCCATCATATGCAAATAAGTAAACAAAGCAAAAAGAAATCAACAATGAAAGTACTCAATGTGAAAGTATGTGAGATTGAAGGAAGGAAAATTGTCTTCCATTACTTTACTTCAGTAATATCTTACAGACTCTTAGCTGCATTCCTAACTGTACTTAAGATAGCAACTTGGGATCCCAGAGAGGGAGACAGTTCAACCTTCTCTTCAATGACCTCCATTTAAGCTGCCTTAGGTGAGCTAGGGAGGTTTTCTTCTGGGAATACAGCCAGTGTACACAGAGAATTAGAATCTGCAGCAAAGGTGCTGCAAGATACTGCAAAGGAAGAAGATTTGAATGGACTGTGAATATGTTTCCCATCAGACTCCAGCTTCAAAGTGTAACAGGATGCAGAGAATTATCTGGGACTAGTAATCCATAAAAATCTTCACATGGTATTTACTTTGTGAAGTCAGGCTATAAAAGATTCCACACTATAAAACCTCACTGGTTCCTGTCACTTTCTGAGCACCTTAGCAAACATTGGGAGTATGTGAGAACTGTGCCTACTTGGAACTGAAATGCCTTCTCCTATGGGAGTTAATCCCATACAGCCACTCTGTGCTGGATCACACAGGGTTACATTTACCCCTGGGTTTTTATGAGACATGCAGCACTGCCCAGTGTTCACAAATGCCATTTTCTCTTTTTGACTCTGTTAAGAGTACAGAAGTTACCTTCCAACCACAAACACAAAATCCTGTAATTAAACCTTTGTTACGCACAGCAGAGTGCTCATCACGTATACAAAGCAAACATTTTGGCTCCTTGAGACTAAGATGGAATTAATGGCATTGCAAAATTACAGCAAGCTGCTTGCTATGCTGCTGCTGCTGCTGCTGCTGCTGCTGGGTATTTTCAGTGGCAACGGGGTTTTATATTCCACTTCGTCTTGAGAAAAAGTGCAACAGATTCAGTAAATGTTTTTACTGTCAAAGGCAACAGAGTGCAAAACACTGTGTCAAAGTAAAGGCCAGAGGGGTATTCTGGCCTTAAGAATTTATTGCACTTTGCTGAACTTTAAAAATCATTTAGTTGTAACTTTTTACTTAAAATTCTTAAACATTAGGAGGTAGCTAATGAGGATAATCTGACTAGCAAACAGTGTAAGTCATCAAATGTAGAGGTTCTGCACTGAAAGACACCTGATACCTGATTTTGTATGGGAGGGACAACTGCTTGCTGACCATCACCTTCCTCATTGCACAGAAAGCCAAAGGTGCCTCATGCAGCACTTGTAGGAAGGAAACATCCATTTTTCAAGTCCTTTTTGTTGCTGTTCTTTGACTGCAATTCAAACTATCTTAGTTTATGTGCATGAGTCACAAACAAAGGGTGATTTTTTACATTTTATTTCCCTGATAGATGTTATACTCCAACAATATATATTGCAGCTGCCTGAGCAAAATGGATCAGCCTCAGTCAGTCATCTTGCTTCTCAGCTGGAAAAGTACAATGACGTCCTTAAGAAAGCTGGGCAGATCTGAAAGGCTTTTCTGGTGGTATCAAGTGTGAAATATAAATCACCGTTCATACAGAGAAGAATAATACATTTGTATTAGCATCTTTTCATTGCCATGAATGGGCCATTTGACCAAAGAAGAACATGGGCTCTAGAACTATTTTCTGCTTACTTGCTAACAAGACCGATATAGCAAGACCTGTTTGCATGACCCTTTGACTTAGAATGAACAGATCTCAGTACAGAACAATGCTATGAGAAAATAAAAATTCCCCCTAGCCATCAGCTCAGACAGCCAGGTAGCCAAGTGCCTTCCCTTACACAAAGGGCAGGTCCATCAGCAGTAGTAGAATATGAAGAACTCAGTCAACACCACTTCCCAAAGCCTTTTGCAATCTCCCAAGCCAAGGTCCTAGCTTTTGTGTTGAGCAGCACTTGATGGATTTTGTCTTCCACTGATTTGTCTAGATGCTTTTTGAAATCAACTAAACCTTTGGTGACGGCAGCCTTCTACAAGCAGCAATCAGATCCAGTGTACTTATGCACTGCATGAAGAGCAGCACATCACGCTACTGCTTCTCTTAAGCATATTTTGAAATTAACTTACATTCCCCCATAATTATGGCAGAATTGGTCAAGATCCCAAGTTTGCTTCACACAGGCCTGAGCACCCTGCAGGGTTGCAGTCCCACTCCCTTGGAGATGAATATTGCTCATGGGCCTGTAGGGAGCCACAAAGCTGTCTGTCACCACCCATGGCAGTCATTCACACCTACTAAAAACTGAAAGTGAGTTGAGTCAGCAGAAACCCTAAGGCAACAATACCTGGACCACATCATCAACTGCAAAAAGCAGGCTGATGTCCACCCCATGCTTCCTACCTTGTCATTCTGCCAGATTCAGATCCCAAATGCCACATGAGGAGTAGGGCTGTGCTCCATGGAGAGCTGGTCACCCTCTTAACTCCTTGACACGTCGCAACAGTCAGGGACAAGGGGCTTCTTCTTGAGATTGTGCAGGTCTTGCTACAATACTTCTACCTGTCATCTCTGGTATTCCTGAGCATCTGTATATGAAAACAGGAGATAGTCCAAGAGATCTGTACTCTTCCCCAAACAGCTGCACAGGCCATGCTCTAGGAATTCAGTGAGGTTACAACACAGGTTTAATCCTTTTAAACAGGGAGAGAATGTTAAGGAGACAGACCATACCTTTAACGACATGTCCTGAAATCACTGTGCTGTTTGCATGGAAGGGTGATAAGTAGAGAATCCAAATTTGGGGTTTTTTTAATATATTTTTCTATATATATTTATATATATTATAGAACCACAGAACCATAGAATGGTTTGGGTTGGAAGAGAAGTTAAACATCATCCAGTTCCAGCCTCCCTGCCACGGTCAGGGACACCTCACACTGGACCAGGTTGCTCTCAAAGCCCCTGTGTCCAACCTGGCCTTGAACACTGCCAGGGATGGGGCAGCCACAGCTTCTCTGGGCAACCTGTGCCAGTGTCTCACCACCCTCATAGTGAAGAACTTCCTCCTTATATCTAATTAAATCTACCCTCCACCCTCTTTCAGCTATTACAGTCCTTTAATACACAAAATGTCTTTTTCTTTGAACAGTGCTACAAAACGTAATAGCATATCTTAAAATTACACTTGATGATAATTAGTTACTTATTACAGAAAAGGTGTTTTGGAGAGAGAGTTAAGCTGTTTTTCACTGCATCTGAAAAATACACCTATTGGTACTGTAGGTCCTAGAGTATGATTTGAATACCAAAACAAAAACTATCACTAAAGAACTGTGCCTGCTGGCTCGTGGGCAGCCACGTGAAAGTTGTTTGCACAACCAACCTTCAGGCAATTGAGCCCAAGGTTGCCTGACCTGTAATTAAATTCTTATTTCTGTTGTGGATGTGTTTAACAGAGAGCTCTCTTGCCACTTCTCGTATCAGCAGGCTTGCCCACACTGCCTTCTGTGATCTGCATAATGGAGGAAACCCTGGCAGAACTGGCAGGAACTCCTTGGCATTGGGACCACTGACAGCTGCTGGAGTGGGCAAGTGCAGCGGCTGCATCAGGCCTCCAGCACCCATGCAGGCTGATTCCAGCAGTGATGCAGGCTGGCTGGCTGGCTGCAGCCAAAGGCTTTGACAAATACAAAACTTGGGTCTTCTTCCTCATATTTTCAGTGAGGAAAGACAACCTGTCTGAAAATAGATGTTTCTTGGATATTAACCTGTTCCAGTGCCCTGTGTCTTTATTCATTACAAAGTGCAGCTGTTGGAGGGAGCTCAGGTTTTCCTCCCCACTTCCTTAGAGCAGACAAGATTTTGAAACTGCAAATGCAGGTGTTAGGAAACCCCAGGTATCCTAAAGTCCCCCTACGTTTATCTAAAAAGACTGTTACTGCATCAAGAAAAACAAAATCACTTACATCAATACAAATAAACCTGGGGAGTGCAGTGCTCAAGCAGTAACTCACACATACATATACAGAGGGAAATGCTTGCAAAGAGGGGAATGCTTAGCAGTGGGTATTTCATTTCCAGGAGATTCCCGAATGGGCTTTGTCATTTCTTTAACTCACAGGGAGGTCTGAAAATATATTCAGAGTGATTTTGGTCAATCAGCAGCAATGACTTCTCCTGTCAATCTTGTTAAGCAGGTGAAGGTGAAGAGCCTGGGAGACTTCATAAGCAAGAGTCCCAGACTGGTGGGGGGGACTCAGGCTGAGGAACATGAGAATTTTATATAAAGGTAGTAAAGCACAGAGATACATTACTGTTTCTTAATGAGAATAACTAAGATTCCCTAGGGGGTGATATGTGAAGCCAATGCTGCAATGACATTCACAGCATTTCAGTTTGGACTCTAGCTCAAGGCTCTTCAGTTCTTATTTTTAAACCAAACGCATACTGTCCATTGCTACTAATACTATCCTCCTAACTGAGCATGATGATTCTGCACAGAGGAAAGCCAGTTGCAACCAGATAAATTCAGGTAGGAAGGCAACTGTGAACACATTGATGAGCTTCCAACCACAGATCACTTTCCTTATTACTTGCCTGCTTGCAAATGTTGTACAACCAAGGCTGCTGGCAGAAGGAGCTGAGGAATTTTTATTCATGGTCATGCATATATGTGCGTATTTGTGCCTCATGAAACGTAACCTAAGCCCAGAAACAGGACCGCATGGCTCAGCTAGGCAAACATGCTGCACAAGCAGCACAGCTGAATGGAATACTCACTAGCACCTATTCATCAACACCTCCATGTGCCAAACAGAAAGTGCATCAGGCAAGTGCAGTGAACCACATCAACAGAATCAGGATGTTAGTGCACACTTTATAAATGTAAACAGAGAAAACGGTAACAAACAGAAGTTTCCAACAACAATGGAAATTCAGAGAAGGTTAGCGAAAACCCTGGTTTGCTGCAAACACCATTAAAAGCAGAAAATGCAGGAAATACATGAGGCAAAGGTTTTATTTTCCAAAGTGTAAGTATGTCCTTAGCATAATTTAAGTAATCCATTGCCATTGCAATCCTGATTGCTACAACGTTGACGGTAAACTTTTTGACTGCACCTATTGCACACTTTCTCCACAGCTGTACAATAAAACCCTTTTCATGTATCAAGAGACTCTCCACTGTGATTAGCTGGTCTGTAAAGCTCAGTTTAGTAGTTGACTTCATTATGAAAGATGCTATCTGTTTGCATCGTTCTACTTTATAATCTGTGGCATATCACTCCAAGCTTGCGATTTCTTTTTGGCCAGTTCCATCCACGATGGCTGATCCGGAGCAGCATTATTGGCTTTCCTCAAGGGGCTTATTTCCTCTTTATCCACCAGTGCTGGAGATGGGGCTACTGTGAATAAAACAAATGGACATTTGATGTTCACTTGCTGTGCAGCTGTAGCCCCTACCTCTTTAATGGAAAACTTCTCGTGGCTCATTCTACGGTAGAAAATCTTTACATTTCACATGGCAGCTGCTCCCACAGTACGTTATTGAGGAAAGAGCCATTCTGTCCTCAAAAAAACCACAATGTTTTTCCCACCACTAGTATCTTTTGGTCCCTAAATTTACCAACACCAAAATGATGACATGGATTCCTTGCTGCACCCTGTGTGTTAACACCCAGGCCAAAAAAGAAGAGTCTTTTCATTAGCGAGAGCGTTCAGTTGCAAATTCCTCCTTTAGCCAACCCCCAACTCACAGGAATTTTATTACCTTCAAAACTTCTGCCCTTCTTTCAAATGTCAATTTACCAAAGAGATACAGTGGGAGGACTGATGGGCAGGGAGTTTGGGATCACACCCTTTCAGCTTGCTGAGGAGCCCACATCAAAACTGAATGCTAATTTTGCATGCATTCTACATTCTACCCTGGGATAGTGCATTTGAGACCCTGTCCTGTCAAATGGCCTCGTGCGCTCAAGTCACATTTCTTTCAACATGAGTTTTGACTACTCTGTAATCAAAGTGGTCAAAAGAACACACCACCAAATAAAACCCCAGATGTGAACCCTGAGAACAGTCTTCCCATGCTGATGTGGGGCTGGGGGAGAGATTAGAATCTAGCCCCCTACTCCTTTTCCAGCACACTCGAGGATTTCTTCTGACAAGGTTGTGAGATAATAGCCTACATTTTAAGAACTGTTTCCTACCAGGGACATAATGTGACAGTGAACTGGTTTTCAGCAGGGGCTCCTTCCCTTCAGACTTTGTCTCTTTCCTCTGCTCTTCAGAAGTGGTTTTAGGTGCCAGGTGTGAAAGTTTGCTCCATTGCCGCTTCACTGAGCCCTAGGCACAGAGAGGGATAAAATCCAAGTAATGCAGAGAGAATGAGACCAGTTTGAAAGACACAAGCAAAAGGAGTGAGTGTAGTGCCTGTCACAGTTCAAAGACCACATGTGCTCATCACACATTGGTCCCAGTCCTCTCACAGGAGCAGGTACCTGTTCAAAAAAACTCCTGTGGTTTTAGCTTAGTGTCCATGACACTCAGCTTTACAAATTAAAACTATCCCTCTGTATTTCTTATTCATACTGGTATCTCTGAGTAGGTTATTATAGTCTGCAATGCAACATGTATTCCAAGCCCTTTTCACACCTCTACTAGCATATACAGGATTTGGAAACAGCCTTGTTCTCTCATGTTTCCCTCCCACTTCCTGAATTTTGTGGATTAGGGCACCGTATTTTGGATGCTTGATGGTAAATGGATTTTCCAGAAAAAAGGAATCAAACACATCCTCCCATGGATTTCCTTGCCAGTATCAAAAACTACCCTGAAGTGATAGTGGCTGGTGCAATGTGGGAGAAGGAAGAAGTGGGATCAGTACAAAAGCACCAAGCCTCACATGCTGCAGTCAGAAGCATCTTGAGGAAGTTTCTCTGTTGGCTAATATAGGGAAATAAAATGCATGGCATGAATTTAAGAGAACACTGCCAGCTCAAATCTGGATTTCCTATTTGGACATAGAAACTGTATTTTGGGATCATTTATACCCTTGGTGTCTGAAGTGCTACGACAAGTTTGAGCATTACTGCAGTTCATAATAGACATTTTATTAGGTATTACTCCTTGTTAATATAACCACTGCTATTTTTCATCATCTAGAGATCTTCCCTTATTCCAGGATATAAAACAGCTACCTGGGTTTCTAACAGTAGCATCTAAAGCAAAGAAGTGGGCCGTTTGCATTGGGAATGCTGTTGTGGTATAGGACACACACACTCCTGCATCAGTGAGGGATTCTCCCTGTGCAGGAGGCAATGCAGGCAGCACTTGCACGCTGCTGAGCTATCCCAGCACCAGAAGCCTTATTAGTGTTCAGAATTAAGGCCAAGTGTTTCTGCTGGCACAGCTTTGCCAACTGGGAAGATCACTTGCTACAGATATCACCCTCTTTTGCATGGAATCTTTTAAGAGGCAGTGTCAGCCTGTATTCCATGGCATCGTGTGAGTGTCTGAGTTATCCATATACAGAGAACCAGAATTTGTATCTTGGCACTGTCTGCAAGTGCAAAAGTAATTTTTATCCTATTTCACTTCTCAAGGCTCTAAAAATTGTTACTTAGGAGCTTCTGGGATGGAGCTGTTCATTCAGTGCTAAATCAGTCAGGATGCATAGGAGGCTCAATGAAATGCTGCGCTTTGAAGGATAGTTAAAGGCAGCGCATTCCTTCTGCATTGAGAGAGATCTGAGACTACAGTTTTGCACCTCACTGTGGGCATTTCAGCATGCAGTACACACTTTAGATCTGTAAGTATGCACTGCGCACCCAAGAAATTTTACACAGCTTGCATAGTTCCAGGATTTCTTGGAAATATAAAAGTACATATCTGAATGATCAGAGAACACGGAATTTGTGACACATTTCTGAGGGCAGTGTCTTTGTTACTCATGATTACACTCTTCAAGTATCTGTAATCACTACAGCACGAGTGGTAATCTAACAGTAGATACAAAGAACACTAAAGGGGGTGACATGGAAGCATCATGAGTTTGTACTGTAAGTACCTCTGTTCGTTCCTTCTCTTTATTCTGTCTCTCTGTATCTGACTTGATATCCAGAGCCACCAGTTTTTCTCTGTCGGGTTCCTGCTCCTGCTGCATGCCCCTTTGCTTTTGCCTTGCTATGGAAATCCAGGCTGGCTCTGTGGGAGTGTTGGGATCTCTTCCAGAGTCTCCAGCAGCCACAGGGGAAGGCATGCTTCTCTCTGTTGACAGATCATTTATGTACATGGTCATATGAAAGAAGTTGTAATTAGCTTTAGCTTGCACTTGCTCAATATGCTTGTTGGTCCCAGTACATGTGACCAGCCTGGGTAAGTAGGAATTCTGTTTAGTTTGGTCTTTAGAGAGCAATCTGCCTGTTTTAAGTTACTGTTTTACTGGTGAAAACTGCTCTGCATCTTTGCTTGGCTGGAGTTGCAGTGTCACTGTCCTCACCTGAGGGAGATGCAGAAACAGCAACCAAATTTCACTAATGTGCCCATTTTCCAAGGACTACTCTTCTGCTCCCTTCTCCCATCTGCTTCGTGACCTCTCAGGGACAAGCAGCAGCAGATTCAAAGTTGAACAGAGTTGAATCACACTGTTGCAAAGACAACCCCAACCCCACTGCAGCTGCCCTCGGCTCCTGCTCTCCCCATGCCCATGAAGCAGCAGTTGATGCCTTGGTCTGGTTCCTGCCTTCCTCCCATCCCTTTAGGAGCAGCTTCCCTCGCACAGCCCCTTGGTGCTGCAGGTGCTGGGGATGATTGAGCACAAGTCTGTGGTGTCTGATTGCATGCAAATACTGCTAAAACCACACGGTTAATTCATGGTCTGTTGATGTGAGGTTTACCTTGAGTTGTCCTTGCTGACACTGCCTGCCTTCCACTGGAGACAGTCACTTTCATCATGCTCTACCACAACCCAGATTTCAGTGAGGTGAGTTAAAAAAAATCAGTTCCCAGTTCCTAGAGTGAAGGGTCGAAAGTGCTACCCTGCTGTCCTCACAGCTGCTACTCAGGCACAAGCAGTATCCAGAGTTACGGGGAAATGAAATACCCTCTATTCAAATATTCTGTGAAGAGAAAGCCTGTCTATATGCTGAGCAGGTATGGAACAAGAGAAGAGCCTCAGCTCCTCCGTTGGCTCCATCTCCCAGGTTCTCCACTTCTTCACTGGCTCACGCTGCACATGCAATTCAGTTTTCCAACCAATGTGGAGCCCCTGTGTGGTTTAAGAGGAACAACAGTACTAATGCCCTTAGAGCCACGTTAGAGCCATAAGGAAAGACGATTTAACCATTCCCGGACATTTCTGGCAACTAACATACCCCAAAATTTACAGAAGACTATTTCCGAGCTAGAAATTAAGCTTCCCAACCTCAAATCACACCTGGTCCTTCCCTGAGGAAATGTCTGTTACCTAGTCAGCACCCTGTTCAGGGATCCAGGAAGAGGCAGACTCAGCCAGGAAGCATTGCTGTCCCAGAGTCTCTCGGGGCCCAGCTGCTGTGCAGGCATAGAGCTGGGGCACCCAGCCACAGGACCCTGTGGAGCTGTTAGGAGGGCTGTGGTGTAGTTTAGAGGCCCTGTTGAGGAAAGCAGGCAAAATGTCTCTGAAGGCACATATGCAAAGCCTCATGAAGGCATGGGAGATGAAAGGGATGATGCTCTCCCAAGAGCTGGAGTCTGCAAACCCAGGCACATTATGGAATCCCACAGACTTTCTTTGCTCAGGGATTTTCTCAGGTCAGTGCTGTACCTCACCAGAGACAGACTAGTTATTTGAGCAAGAAAACACTGTAAAGCCTATGTCAGCTAAAAACCACAAAAAGAGAAAACACAAGGTTTGCTTTAAAGCCTAAGCAAGGTATTTTGCCAGCTGATGCCTGCACTTCCCTTCACATTCACCTCGTGATCTCACAGGGAAACCTCTGAAGAAACAAGCCAGAAAGCCCAGCTGTGCAAATGCAGGCCTTGAACACTGAAGGAGCTTACCTCCCTCTTGCACAGCAAGTTACTCTGATTCTCAGCATCCCACCTATGCCCCACCTTTGCATGCCAACAGCTGTTCCTCCCATGACCTTCTTCCTTTCTCTTCACTGGCTCCCCTCACTTGGCTTTTGTCTTGTTTTACAGGATGACAAGAGAATGTGGCTGGGAGGGATCTCAAGATGTCCTGTAGCCTAACCTTCAGCTGCGAGGCAAGATCAGTTTCACAATCAATTGCACATAAACGGTTTCCTGATTAATATGTATCTAACCTGTCTCTCTACACAACCTATTCTATGGCTTGGCTCTTCTTGTTCGACTCGATTTTTTTTCCCTGTTGGTTAAGTTAAATCTTCCTTGCTCCGATTTAAATCCTTAACTTCTTCTCCTATACGCATGCATATCAGCAGATTACTTATAGCCTCCTTGCAGAAGCCTTTTATGCATTTGAAGGCTTAGACCATGTTTTCTGATTATTTTTAACTCTTCTGATTAATCATATTCTCTAGATCACACTTACTTTTGTCCAAGCTCTTGACCAAACCATGTTGGTTGGAACTTACATCTGTTATCTTGTAGGTGCTTAGAAATAGCTCAAGTATTCCTTTCAGTATTTTGTATTAAGTGGTCTATAACAGCTTTCCTCCCTCTCTCTCCCCTTCATCTCGCCTCCTTTATCAAGATGTGCCCCTCATCTTCCATGGCTCACCAGGATAACCACTAGCAGAAGCTCAAGGACTGCTAGCCCATCTTCTCTGAGTATCTGAGGACAAACTTCATTAGGATCTTCATAAGTAAACCCACACAGCTGAACTGATGTGATGTCTGCTAATACATCTACCATCCCATTCCCTCCTTTGCTTGTAGGCCATATCCTTGAACCCACCTGCTCACCCATTTTAGGTCATGAGCAATTTGGGCAGGACCTATTAGTGCATTGCCCAGTAAAACCAGGTGCCACACTTTATCAGTTCCCAAAGCACTAGTTGTACACAGACTGACTGCCACTGCTGAAGCTGATGGCAATGTCTAGTTTGCCTCAGGGCTGAGGATCCCTCACTGAGTACACAGAGTGTACAAGCTTTCGTATGTACCTACTCAAGTACATGGAGCTTTTCACTTTAGTTACCTTCTATCCAAATTAGGAAACTCATTTCCCTAACTTCCTTTAATGAATAACCATTCCACTGTTACGCTCAGTATTATGAACATGTCTCCCCACTGAAGCCTGGCTAGCTGGACTCATCATGCAGTTCCATCCCACCAAACATGCCCCTTTCCCACCACATCTGGCCTCTTCTCAGCCCAGAGAAGACTGGGCTTTCTCTCTGACTGTACAGCTACAGACACACATCACTCCATGCATCGTTTTCCACCACCTTTTTACCTTCCTTCATTGTCTGTAATATCTTGGCACTCAAAATCACTGGTGTCTTTACCCTGAAGGCCCTTTTCAACCCACCCACCAGCTTTCCAATGACACTGGGAACCTGACTTCTGCCTTGATGCTGCTAGTGGTGTACAGTCCCTCTGATTCAAAATCACCCTTTGTGCTTTGTCCTATTTTCACCGTCACACCACAGGAGCTTTCTGTAAACACCAACTGAACTGCACGTTGCTCCTCCTCTGCACCCATCAATCAATACCAACACAATGATTGCTATGCCCAGGCTCTATTTACTGCACTGCTTGTAATGGTCTTACTGCTATCTGCACTCCTGTTTTTCTGTCATCCTCATGGATTTAGGAGTCATCTTTCTGTTGTTTCAATGTGCCTTGCCTAGCACAACAGGGTTCCCAGTCCCACAGTGATATGTCTGGAGGCTGCTATTATGTTTTTCACAAGGCAGATATTCTAAGGAAGGCATCAAGCACTTTTGCTCTTCAGACAAGTCTCCCTGATGAGATGCCAGACATCCTAGTTATGCCAATTAGAAGGCCAAGTATCATCCCATAAGAGATGATATCAGAATGCCCCTGTGATAGGAGGGAACAAAACCTCTTTATCATCATCTCAAAGATTTTATATGTGTCTAAACAGGCCTGAGTTAGGACAGCAGAGTAGGGTCACCTATAGCAGATCAAGAGCTGATCTGTTTCTGGGAGGGGCTTTCTTATTTCTTCAAGCAATTTTGTTCTGCCCTTGTCCTTTGCTGCAGAAAGCCAGACAGGCAAGGCAGAGGAAATGCCTTCTCTTCAGAAGAAAACCAATCAGATGCAACCTGTGCAGGATTTACTACCTCATCTGTCAGCCAGAATTACTGTAAGGGGCAGAGCTATTTATTATCTTTCCTATTGCCCAGAGGTCCTTTACCTCCTCCCACCTCCAACTAGAGGAGGTTTCTTGGCAGTACACATGCACTGTGTGGTACCAGCCAGAAAGATGAAGGGTGGTGAAGTAATCCGGGAGACAGTACGGTGAAGTGAGTTGGCAGTTTAAGGTGATCTGTTCTATACAGCTCTGGGCACCCTGGGGGACACCAAGAGGCTAAAAGCTTTCTCAGGAAGAGACTGTTCTCAAGAGAAGTGCTGCTCACACGTCTTCCTCACTCCACCGACTGCCTGATCACCTTGAATGAGCCCTCCCTGTCTTATCTCATCTGGTCATTTGGTACTCTGTGTGCTTTTATGATTCATCATGTGGTAAAGCAGAGAGTTTAAGGAACCAGGTACCCAGAGTGGAACAAAAAGTACTCAACAGCAAAATCTAATTCCTGCTTCTGCTGCATGTCACGTGCACAGCAGCTAGCACAACAGTTCCCAGTGGGTAAATGTGACTTTTAGGGAGACAAATGCAAGCAGTAGCATCTTGCATGGGAAGCTGTGTGAGATCGACAGGCCACAGACGCCACAAATACCTCCTCCAGTGAGACAGGGCTGAGCCTCTTCCTTTCGCCTGACACTTGGGAGGTTTTTCTGAATAAAACTGACATCTGAATCATATTCTTAAGCTCTCATTACAACATCCTATTTTAAACAATATGCTATTCAACTTCTTACTTAATAACTTCATAAGCTAATAAAGGACACTGCTGGCAGCAGTTTGTCTCTTGTTCACCCACAGTTTTAACCTCATGATCGCATCTTTCCCTAATTTCCTTGAAGCTGGGTTGGCCTCAGGCTTTCTGAAAGACAAGCCAGCCTCTTCTTGCCTCAGGATAAGTCACCAACAATGGTGATACCAGGTCAGAACTTGTCAAGCCACTCTGTTCATAATGTCACCATGCATAAGAACTAGCATTTCATGTAGGCTGCCAAGGTCTTCTTGTGCTACTTGAAACCACATCCAGAGGCTGCAGAAGCCCTCCCTTCACATTTTTCCCACAGACACCTAACATACATGGATGGTCCCAAGACCAGCCACTCTGTCTGCTGTCTTCATCACTTCCTCAGCCTCCAGACTGACAACCAAGGATAACCCCGAAGCCAAGTGAACCATAGCCACATCAATTTCCTCCCACAGATCAGAATCACTTGAGCTCTTCTCTGCTGGTCTGACAGTGTCAAGGCTGGTTGCCTCATGGCCCCCAAGGGGTCTGCAGCCCCATTAAATTCAGGTACCTGTTTCCTCCAGTATGTTACTAAAACAGCTTTTTATTTCTTTCTCAGACTAAAGTTCTGATCTTATACATTAAATTTATGCCTAAATATTGTGGAAATGAGCGTGTGCACTTCTCATTGCTAGTTGGATATTATCCTTTAATATGTGTCAGTTTGGTTGTGCAAACTATAGGACAAAGATAAAAATCAATCTTTATGTACAAAAGGAGATAGATGATTGACTTGTTATTGGGCATTGGTTTATACACACACACATAAAGTGAAAGAGAGATACATACCTATTTCTGTCTATTGACAGACACACTCAGTGTATTCAAGTGTATCTGGGTGTGTGTGCATTGCTTATATGGATAACCACAGCAAAGACATATTTAAACATTGCCCTGAGATTTAGAAACTGATTTTGTTAGGTTTCTTTTTAGAGATGGCCTCAGGTATTGTACCCATATTCTTTAAATCTAAAAGCCTTTGGGTGCACAAAATATAGCAGAGGCTCTTTATAACATTTAAATCTCATATCTGCAAATGAACATCTTATGCCTGCAAGGACTGCAAAGAGTGCTTCCTCTTGCCATACATCTGTGCAGGCTAAAGGTCAGAGACAGAATATTAGATCTTTTTGAAAGCCAAACCTCTAACAGCAAGCAAAGGTAACTTGTGGATTCCTATGTATTTTAAAAGCAAACATACTCATAACTAATGCAAACAAATCTACATCAGGAGATAACACCCCTTGTATATAACACAGCCATTGGTTTGTAACACTGCTCACACCTGCATATTTAATTCCACACTGTTGTATCTTTGCTCATTTATAAAGCCCCAGTTATTTTAAGAAGAGCTTTACAAATGCATATGGCATGTAGTATATCCTGGCCTACATATTTCCTCATGCACTACATGCATTGGTGTCAGTGTACACACCCAATTCCTTAATTTCAGACAAAGCTATTCTAAAAGAGCTGACATTTCTTTCTTCTCTAGGATGATGTGTGAGGTATTTGACTCTTGGTCAGATCTATATCACTGCTGTCAGGAGAGTCTTTTTTACACAAGAAACTGCTATGTTAGCATCAAAGTCTATTTCACTGCTGGAAAACAGCCATATTGCAAAACAGCCTGACACAACTGAAAAAGCAACTTCTGCTGGAAAACAACAGCTTCCTTTTCAGCTGTAGCCAGGACACTACAGCATTAAAGCAATGTCCTTTTTATGTAGAGCGAAACATTTTTCTTGTCATTTCAGAGCTCGTGTTTGCCATACGATATGCACCAATTTCATTCACTTTATGTTCACTGTCCCTCCCCAAGCTCCTTTCCCCTGTTAGAGCACATCTCACTGCTACAGCTCCTCAGTCACTGAGTTTTATATACCCTAAAATGCACATTCACACAGGTACTGCTTATGGTTTTACTCTTGCCTATTAGCATATGGTAATTGCTTCTGCCCTTTAGAGGATTTATAGCAAAGTGTATCAAACCCAAACAGCACAGCTTAACCTTTTAATTCTTGCAAAGGCTTGTGCCTTTAGCTGCAGGAATTTCAAAATGACTCCTCCTGGGGTGACTAATTTCACACAGCCACTAAAAAGCCACCTTGCAGCCTGACAGAGGCCAAGCAATCCCCTGCTAGCTCCCTGGAAAACTCTGGAGAGCAGGAGCACTCCTTTCACCCAGAGTGGTAAACCAGCATCCCACCAGCCCACCCATTGCCTTTGGTACCAGGAGTGTTGAAAAGCTAAGAATCAAAGTGACTGAATCAAGTTGCCCCTGCTTGCTCGACAACACAGCAAACTGACTTCCTTCAGATGAATCCACATGCGAAGGGAACTGCGCCCCTTAAATCACCATTTCACAACTTGTCTTTCTGTTCAGTGCAGGGATTTCCTAACACACTGGGAGGAAACTCCCTGACAGCACAAAGTGACTCCTGACGTTGACCACAGCTTTTTGAAAGGGCTGGTGAACTCAAGGACTAGGAGAGAGCTGGGTGCCAGCATTAAGGGTGGTTGGATGGAAAAAGGAAAGCAAAGGGTGTTCCAGCAGATCAGGAGGCCAGAGGTGACTGGTAAGTGATGTGATCCATGAAGGGCCATTCTGATTGTGCTTGTCAGGTTTCTCTTGCTTGTTGTTGCAAAGACACACTTCCAACCGACTAGGCTGAGGCAACGTTTCAGAGACACTTCAGAAAGGCCCAGTGAAGACCTTGTAACCACCTTCCAGTACCTAAAGGGGGCCTACAAGAAACCCAGAAAAGGACTTTTTACAAGGCCAGGACAAGGGGGAATGGCTTTAAACTGACAGAGGGGAGAAGGAAGAAGTTCTTCACTGTGAGGGTGATGAGGCACTGGAACAGGTTACTTTCTGAGTCCTGACATGCCTACCTGTTATAACCCCCTTTACCCAGTGACTCGAAGGTGGGAAACCAGCAGCTTTGCTTAAGGTGATACAAGAGCAGTAGTGCAGCAGATAAGGAAGAAGACTAGTTACCATTACAGACCAATCTGAAACAACTCCAGGCCACACAGATTTGCTGTAGTACTGTCAGGTGGAGAGGAACATGTCCAAAACATGTCTCCTCAATTTGCAGCCCCAGGTGTGTGCAGCCCTGCCAGGAGGAAGGGCACGGCTCTCACCTGTGGACACTATTCTGCACAGGAGAGTCCTGAGCCTGGGAGCAGGAGTCTCCTTCACCCCAAGGCTGAGGAGGCAGAGGAGAAGCCTGGTGGATAAACAAACGTGTTTCCCAGTTCTGTTTCTGACCTTTCTGCCTCCTCCAGCGCTGTCTCCCACCCTGCTGCTGCTGCAGGTACCCTGGGACTCAGCAAGAGGGATGTGGGAAAAGGCTGTGTGCAGGAGCACTGATCCTCCCACTGCTTGCCTCTATCCTCTGCCAGACCAACCCTACCATGCCAGATCTCCACTACAAATAATCAACCGTTCCTCAGGGCAGGGTAGGGGGAAAATTGCCTTTAAATGGAATGCTGGGATTATACAAAGGGAGGGCACCTTGCTCATGGGGTGCAGGGAGGCTCTAGATTGATGGTCATGGGAGCCTCATCGGGCTGCAGAGGTCCCGATGAATCCCCTCTTTTATGGGTGCTGGGAGAGCAGGAAATTATACATGTGGCCAGAGCCCTGCAAACACATCTGTGATCTTGCAGCAGATGACAACTGCAATCAGCTGCTACTCGGGGCATCTCAGCTTTCTTCTGGGGCCAGGAACAGGCTTTTGTCACCCTACAGCACAAGTGCCATGAGCTCTCTTGGTCTGGTGTTTCCCCACTCCAAAGCTCAGACTAACCCAAACCAGAGCAACCAGAGGCAGGAGGGAGCTCTGCAGCGGCACAAAGAAACTTTTTCATGTGCTTGGCCGGCCTCTCCTCCTCACATTCTTAACATCAAACCATGACCAGACAGAGTAAGGGCAGGGAAGAAGTTTCTCCCATGTATCAGAAGACCTAAAGTCTCTTTCCCCGTCTTGGCTGTTCTCTGAAGCAAAGAGCAGTGCTAGAAGAGTTTGAGCATGCTTCACCTAACTTGTTTACTGTCATTGCAAAGACCTCAGACAGTGGTGCCACTTCCAGTCTTTTCTGTTCTCTGCCTGTAGCCCATAATATATTAGTCTCCAGAGGACTGATTATTTTTTAACTCTAACCCAATTATATAATGCAGACAACAGGATGAAATTTAACAATCGGCGGCAGACACATCTTACAGTCTCTCCTGGCTTTAAACTGCAGGAAGCTGCAGGGTAGTTAATTTTTGTTTTTAAACAAGGAATGAGTAATGATAAAGATGGATAAATGAATAAGCAAAGCTCACAGGAGACAATAAATAAACGGTGAGTTGAGCATGCCAAGCAGCTACTGCTACTTCTTCCTTAATGCTACCATGAAAAAGAAGGTCTAGAGGTCTGAGTCACTCGTCCTATGCAGGGCACTGCACTTAACATGTGCTCCTGGCTTTCGAATTGCCATACAGCACCTCTAAATGGGATGCTTAGTGTCTTGGTAATTGTGCTCTACAATAGTTGCTAATGCATTTTATTTGTTGAGTGTCACTTAAAACATCCTTTAAACAATGCCTTGAGATGCAAAAATAGCAGGCAAGAATATCTTATTCTTCCCTGCTGTGCTTCTGATACTCTTTTCAGCACAGGAGAATGAGGGAGCAACCTCACTGAAAGCAGAACCATTAGCTCATGCTCACCAGTGTTGTGACTGACACAACAGGGCTGCCTCCTGCTCTCTCACAGGTAATACCATTCCTTTTGAGCGAAGGTAACTTTGTCAAGTATCAGGAGTCTTACCAGACACTTTACAAGGATTTGACTTTTTCTCCAAGTCCCTATCTTCATTTCTGGATTCAGGAGAGTGAATAGCTTTGTCTTGCTTCTCCTTGTTTGCAGTAGTATTTGGAAGGCTTACATTTTGCAAGGCTGGCTTCTTAGGCAATGGAGGTTTGTTACTAAGCTGTTCAGCGGACTTTGCTTTGGGTTTGATCTTTTCATTTAAAGAATCACCAATATTTGTATCAGCTGTTTTTCTGATCCGTGCTTTATCGCCTTTTAGAACAGAAGCAAATCCTTCATTTTCTAAATTAAACTCTGCACTGTGTCTTTTAATCCCCTTTGATTCTGGTGACGAGTTGTCTCTATATTTCAAGGACAGTGACGTGGATCTAAGTTTCACTTGAAAAGGATTTTTATCTTCAGAGCTTGGCTGATTCTGAGATACCACCATTGAATCGCTTGGCACCGGCACCGTATCGACAGCTGGAGAAACGCAGCTAGCCAAGATTTCTGCAGGTTGGCCTGAGTTCTCTGAGTCAGACTCTGGCAACAAAGGCTGCTTTTTGTTGCTGCTTTTTTCACCCTCCAGATCTGATGCCTTCTGCAAGTCTTCTTTCTTCTTCTCGTTTCTTGAGACCTTCACTTTGGACAGGAAGAATCCAGTATTTAATGGGCTTTCCAACTCTGATCTTTCTGGGAAGTGAAGGCTCCTGGTCCTTGGTCTCTCCTGCGCAGAGGAAACAGAAAACTTTCTCAAGGCACTGAGTTCATTGGCTGCTTTTTCAACTTTCTTGCCTAAAAGTTCCTCCTTGTGGACCAGTGACTGACTGTTCTCCTTACCAGAAGCAGCTACCTCTTGTGTAGTCTTTGTTTTCTCTAGAGAGCAGGAAGCAGATGACCCCATCCTTGTTGAGGAAACAGGATGTGAAACATGGAATGAGTCCGTGGGCTGGAAAGAACCTGTGGAAAACTGCTTGCTGGACTCTGAGAATAGAGCAACCTCTTTCTTTATCTCTTTATTACAGGACATTTCATCAGCTATGTGATCATCCTTCTGTGTATTTTCTTTTGACCCTTCCAAGCAAACAATATTATTCTTACTAACTGAAATATCTTCTTTGGATGGTATTTTATTTACTGAAAACACAGTAGGAACCTTGTTATTTTCTTGACTTAAAATATTGATTGACACATTGTTCACATCCCCAGACAATAGAACCGGTGTTTCTGAGACATCTTCTTGCCTTTGTACATCTCTGTCTGGACTGGAGTAGGAAGAAGTTGCAGAGTCTTTGCTTTCTAACAGCAGTGAGGGCTCAGACTTCACACACATTGTTTCCAGTGTTGGTTGGCAGCTCTCCGGTTTATTCTCTGGTAGCAGGGCTTCCTGTGCAACAGCAGACCCAGAAGCAGGCTGAGTCATCACTGGTCTCAAAGCAGGGGGAAGGTCCTCAGGCATTCTGGGCTTTGGCCAGGAAGCCACATCCTGCACTGCTGCTGTGCCACATGGCAGTTCTTGATTGCTTGGTTTGAATACAGCATCTGACAAGTCTGTCTGCTCATCATCCTCTTCTTCTTCTTCTGGGGTACAGCTCAAATCAGTCAGAGATTCAGACTGAGTCCTCTGCAACAAAAAAATTCAGAAAGCCCCATCACCATGTAAAGATGCACTTTTGTCTTACACGTCATTACATTTCATAACAGAGATCTTAGAGAGGAAGGCAATACTTGCCTCCAATGGTAATTTGATGTTTTCTTAATCTATGTATACTGGATGCCCTTTTATCTAAGCAGATTCTGCAATGATATGTTTAACCAATATAAAAACCATGAGTGACACTTCCTTCTGCACAACTAGTGCCTTTATGCCTTTGTAGATGGAAAGTTCATCAAAACAATGGCCATTGGACTGTCCTTGGCACTTGATTCCCCAGAGCATACTGGCTATGTTGTGCTCCTCTTACGCAAAAGGCAGCACTTGAAAGAGAAAAATCTGTCTCTTTGTATTTTACTACTCCATGCTAGTGTTAAAAATAAAACACCCATTCTTCCTGAAACATGACTCTGAAGAGGGAAGTGTACATGGAAAGAAGAGCAGAATCCTACCAAGTCCATCCGGTTGTGACACTCTATGCCAGCTGAGTATCTAACCCCATACGGCAGTCTTCTGTCTAATCCCACTGCCAAACAGCATGACGGCCTTCTCTCCTTTGTGTAAAAGTCTTTTCTTTCCCTTCAAGAGTTAGACTATGTGTTGAAAGTTTATAAATGCATATGTAGTTATGTGGGAGGTCTTGTGATTAAGCTTCCGGTAAGGACTGGCTAAACATAAAGGATTATTTGAAAGCATGTTATGAAGCTGCTGAATATGCCTTTTCATATGGTGCCTGTATTTGCTGACTGATTCACTGTAGTTTGCCAGGTAAATATGTATTTTGGATATAGGCCCTAATTCCAAGAACACAAAACTCACACTCTGAAGATACTTCTAGGGTTCTTCCAACTTCCTGTTTTGCAAGTGGAATTGCAAAGACGGAGTTATAAGCTGTGAACATCCAAGCTGTGAACATCTAAGCTGTCCAATGTGGCACTGCATTAAGAAATCCTCTCCTCCATTCAGAATGGGAAATCTGTGCAGCACAGAGCAGAACCCCTCAGAGACACTAGTTCAGACCTCACAATTACAGCCATGTCAATGTGGTTGTTTCCTTACACCGGGCAGAGCTGTCATGTTTCCAGTTCAAGAGCTGGCTGATGAATTTCTGCATGTTTACACTGTGTGATGCAGATTTAGCCTGCTATTCCACTTTTATTATAAATACCTTCCTTGAGCCTATTTCATATTCTAATTGCTGGTCCTAACATTGTTCATCTATTAAAACAGGAGCAACGCAATTTGCATTGGCCAGAAGATGACTGAGAAAGTTCAGTTATGTTTTCTCACTTGTAGAGTGAGAATCTACCTCCATGGTAAATATTAACACAATATCTTTAGGTCTGCTACTGCTCCCCAGCTGGCTAACATCCCCTCTGTCATGGGAGGGAGTTCAGAATTCATGATTGTCCTTCATCTAACCTTTCACTTCATACAAGACTTCATACAAGACCAAAACAAACACAACCTCCATGTCTCTGTAAGAAAGAATTTTTTTCACTTCAGATGAAATTTCTCATAATGACTCAAATTTGTGGCTATAGCTTGGCTTTTCATTAGTTGCATTTACCCAAAGAATCGAATTATGAAAACAAATGAATTTATGTTCAAATTCGTATACATAGAATCACAGAATGGTTTGGGTTGGAAGGGTTGGAAGAGACTTTAAAGATCATCCAGCTTCATCCCCCTGCCATGTGCAGGGACACCTACCACTACACTAGGTTGCTCAAAGCCCCATCCAAAGCCCCTTGAACACTGCCAGGGATGGGGCATCCACAGCTTCTCTGGGCAACCTGTGCCAGTGCCTCACCACCACTCCCACAGTAAGGAATTTCTTCCTAACATTTAATCTAAAACTCCCTTCTGTCAGTTCAAAGCCATTCCCCCTTGTCCTGTCACTACAAGCCCATGTAAAATGTCCCTCTCCAGATTTCTTTTTGGCCCCTGGAAGGCTGCTAGAAAGTCTCTCAGGAGCCTGCTCTTCTCCAGGCTGAACAAGCCTAACTCAGCCTGGAGAAGTGCTCCAGCCCTCTGATCAACAGGAACATAAAAGCACAGCAACATGAAAGCAAAACATACCAGTTAGCCAGAAGCAAAGATGCACAGGCAGAGTCAGACAGAAAATATTAAACCAACTATTATCAAAAGATGTAAGCACTCTTCATGGAAAACCAGGAAAGCTCAGTCATCTGGCAGTTTATAAGCACGCTGGACAAAGCAATTGTACAATGTTACAACGGAAGAGGACATTTGATCAATGAGTTATTGCTTTACATGGTTCTCTAAGCAACTGGCCTTATCATTGTGTTGCTCACAGTGGTGCTCTACCGAGCCTAAAGATCACCCACAGATTTTAGAAAATACAGAATATCAGACAAGAAGTATTTAGAGACAGAGAGAATATTCCTGGTGATAAGCAAGAGAATTTAATGGCTGTATTTGAAACACTGAAAGAAACTATGAACAACAAAGTGCAAATACTGTAGCAAGAGCTGCAAACTTTAGTTCTAAAAAGAGGAGAGAAAAATAAGCTACACCTTCATAAGATATGACAAAGAATCAGATGGTGTTTTAAAAGCACCGTTTAAAAGCAATGGTTTTTTAACAGTATACACCTCTTTTTTTTTTTTCTGTGGAGACTTACTTGAAGTCTCTGTGGTGCACATAAAGTGTTGACAAGCTCTGGGGCAGGGAGAGGTCTCAGTTCAGCACAGTCCTAATGTACAGAATTTGGCTCCAATTCATAGATCACAACTTACTCTTTCTGTGCTTTTTGTAAACATAAACCAAATGCTCTTTGGGAAGTTAAAACAAGTCCTCCATGAACAGTCTCTCAAAGACTCCTTATGGATTTTACAGGATCATAAAAGGTGGAAGCAAGGCCAGGCAGCCTGGGATGAATACAGGGATGTTGTCCGGGAAGCTAGGGAACACGTAAGGAAAGCTAAGGCCCAGTTAGAATTAAACTTAGCAAGGGATGTTAAGGATAACAAGAAGGGATTCTACAGGTATATTCCAAATAAAAGACAGATCAGGGACAATGTAGGCCCCCTCTGGAAGCTATTGGGCGAACTGGTTACGCAGGATTTGGAGAAGGCTGAGGTTCTGAATGACTTCTTTGCCTCAGTCTTCAATGGGAAAGGCTCTGACTGCATCACCCAAGTCTTGGAAGGCAGACACAGGGACTGTGAGAATGAAGACCTGGGGCCCACTGTAGGAGAGGATCTGGTTTGAGACCATCTTAAGAACCTGAAAGGGCACAAGTCCATGGGACCTGATGAAATCCATCCGTGGGTCCTGAAGGAGCTGGTGAATGAAGTTGCTAAGCCACTGTCCANAGGGCACAAGTCCATGGGACCTGATGAAATCCATCCGTGGGTCCTGAAGGAGCTGGTGAATGAAGT
>NDXB01013633.1:40383-73508 GCA_002631895.1 Agapornis roseicollis
ATGTAAGCACCAAAGCGTGTCCCTGTCATCTCAGGGGGTCCCGTAACAATTGCCCAATGTCCCCCATGAAGCTGCAGCCCAATGCAGGGCTTGTCCCCATCCCCTGCTCGCAGCAGTTCCGGAACTCTGGGTGATGTCACAGCCCGCGTTGCAGCAGCAGCAACTGCCCGTAGCCAGACAACACCACAACACCACCGACCCTCAACCCAAACCGACGCTTTTCCTCTGCTCCGATTCCCTTGTGCTCCAATCCCTTTTATCCTGTTCCTGTATTGCCCTTCTAACCTGGTCCTGTTCCACCCTCCTGCCCTACTGCCATCCCTGCCTGCTTGTTCCCATCCCTATTACCTTTTACCGTTGCCTGTTGTTCCCTGTCTTGCTCCATCCAAATGCAGCCCCACAAGAAGGCCACCTGTGCCCTGCTGGTGGCCTCGCTGAGCCCTTGCGGAGGCGAGGAGGCCAAGGGCTCCCTCCACCGAGTAAGGAGCTGGGGGGTGGCGAGGCAGGCACGGGGCCGGGTCTGTGCCCTGTCCCCGCAGGCAGGGAGCACGGCCGCTCACCCCTGCCCTCTGTGCCCTGCCAGGTCCTGAAGCCGATGCCGCCCCGCAAGGCTCTCAAGATGAAGAAGATGCGGCTCCTCCAGCTAAAGGCACCAGCGTGTCAGAGCTGGTGGGTGCTGCTGGGCAAGGAGCCCCCGGCCTCGCACCAGCTCCTGATGGGGACCGGGGTGCCCGGGGCCCCAGCACCCCACGGCTCTGCCCAGGCAGCGAGAGGGGAGCCGGGTGCCCCGAGCCCTGTCCCACAGCTGCGCTGCGCTGCTCTGGGCAGCACCAATGCACTCTTCTGCTTACCTTTTGCCTTAGGGGTTTCCAATGCTTGCACCAGCTGGGGGAGAAGGCCACCAGCAGGACCGGAGTGGGGCTGCAGGAGGAGCCCATGGAGGTGGAGGAGCAGGGGGAGGAGGCCATGGCAGTGGAGGAGGAGGGAGATGAAGCCATGGATACCACCTGAGCGGGGGTAAGGCAGCACGTGCCCTGATGGCGTAGAGCCCGACTGCCAGCCCCAGCCAGGGCTGAGCCCTGCGGCAGGGTCCCGCGTTCCCCAGCGTGTGTCAAACACAATGAGCATCAGGAGCCTCACTGGAATGACCTTGTGCTGCTTCTTTCCAGGGCTGGTGGAGAGGCGAGTGCTGCTGAGTTCGACAAAGTTTTGGTTTGAGAGTTGCTTGTTTTCTTGAAGATTGTTCCTGTTTCAGAAGATTGATGTTGTTGTTGTTGTTGTTTCCGAAGAAGTTATGGCTTTAGTTAGAATAGGTTTAGGTATAGAGTTAAGGTACAATAGGTTAGGTATAAGAGTTAGAGTTTTAAGAATAAGTGTTTAAATTTTAGGCAGTATAGTTGTAGTTTTAGGTAGCATAGTTGTAGGTTTAGGTAGAAGAGTTGTATTCTAACAAGAACGCTTGTTCTTTGCTGTTCATTTTGTTTCTTCTTTGCTGTTTTGCAAATAAACGTATTGACGTCTTTCTGAGCCAGTCTCTCTTTGTATTTACTGCGAGCACAGGATCGCACACTGCGGGGAGTGAAGGCGCTAAGATTTGCATGAGGAAGGGTTNAACGTATTGACGTTTTTCTGAGCCAGTCTCTCTTTGTATTTACTGCAAGCACAGGATCACACGTTGTGGGAGTGAAGGCGCTAAGATTTGCATGAAGAAGGGTTAATCATGGAATCATAGAATAGTTATGGTTGGAAAGGACCTTAAGATCATCCAGTTCCAACCCCCCTGCCATGGGCAGGGACACCCCACACTAAACCAGGACACCCAAGGCTTCATCCAGCCTGGCCTTGAACACTGCCAGGGATGGAGCACTCACAACCTCCCTGGCCAACCCATTCCAGTGCCTCACCACCCTAACAGGAAACAATTTCTTCCTTAGATCCAATCTAAACCCCCCCTGTTTAAGTTTGAACCCATTACCCCTTGTCCTGTCACTACAGTCCCTAATAAAGATCCCCTATTTTCATTCTACCCTTCTATCCACCCAGCACAAAAGGTTAGCCTTAACTTTGCCTGGTGCTTGCTGCTGAGTCCCTCTACCAACGCACAGGAATAAAAGTCACGATCAACTGGCTTAAGGCTCATTTTAAACAGACATTTGAATTTCCTCCCAACATTTCCTCATGCAGGCAAAACCTAACTGCAGCAAGCATGGCAGTAACTAAGCTCGGTTCCTGCCAACCCTGCCCTGCTTGCCACAAATAGGATCTTTTATTTCTATACCAAGTAAAATTAAAAGATGACCTCCATGGGATGTGTAAGAAAGAATTTAAAAGGCAGTGAAAGATATTATGCAAAAAAAAAAGAATTTATACAAACATGCCACAAATAAAAAATAAGGAAATTACTGACAAAGTTGTACCAGGAATACTATCTTCCAAAAGATGTGAGAGAGAATCAGATCAGAGGTTGCCACAAGAGCTGAGGCTAAACCAAATCAGTTACAGCCTTTTGTTTGCAGATTACTGAAAGTGACAGGACAGCAATCAAGATCAACAGACCCACAGAAGCAGGCCAGGGCTCTTCAGAGATGCTGTCTTAACCTATTTTCGGTTGAAGTATTAGTTATGGTGACTAAGCTATCAGAAATTGCTTGAGTAAGCTGGCACACTTGCAGTATTATCCTTATTTTAGTAGAGGTGAATGTATAAATATTGTTCAGCCTGGAGAAGAAAAGGCTCCATGAAGACCTTAGAGCAGCTTCCAGTGCCTAAAGGGGCTGACAAGAAATTTGGAGAGGGGCTTTTGACAAGGGTCTGCAGGGACAGGAGAAGGGGGAATGGCTTTAACTTGACAGAGGGGAGACTGAAGATGAGACATTGGGAAGAAATTCTTCCTGTGAGGGTGCTGAGGCCCTGGCACAGGGTGCCCAGAGAAGCTGTGGCTGCCCCATCCCTGGCAGTGTTCAAGGCCAGGCTGAACAGGGCTTGGAGCAACCTGGTCTAGTGGAAGGTGCCCCTGCCCATGGCAGGGACTTGGAACTGGATGAGCTTTAAGGTCCCTTTCAACCTAAACCAGTCCAAGACTCTACGACAAAAACTGATGTGGTTACAATGCTTAGGAAATCCTTATTTTTCAAATCACACAGTATAATATTCAGTTATACTTCTAGATTGTGATTCTGCTGGTATAAAAATTCAGCATTTATACTTACGATACACAAACCAAAGACACACAGGATTACCAAGTATACCCTAATTTCAAAAAGTGAGTTCACAATAATATTCCATAGAATTTTATTGTATCCAGAGATTGATTCATGCTTTTCATGCAAGTTCCCCAGGAGTTTCATAGTATAAATGTTCCACTGTAATCACACTTACCCAAACAATACATTTTTCCTAGCCTTGGTATAAAAATCCAGCCTTCATTCAGACACTGGACACTTGTGGAGGGACACTGACTGTTGCCAATGTTTTTGCATGCTGAATTAGCCCAGGTTTTCAGCCCCTGATCATTCAACTATGAACTGAGTTTTCAATCTTGGTCTCCCCCTTGACATCATTCTACAGAAGTAAAATCTCAAGAGACAAGTAGGGGAAAAATCACTCATCGCTACTCTTTATTCCCCACTCACCCTGATGAACACAGATAAATCAAGGCCAAAAGGAACTCATCTCATTCTGAACCCATATTACTCTCAGGTTTAGGATTACTTGCTCAAATGGAGTATATTGTTAGATATTGCCACGTTTGAGTATTTATTCTATCAGATTAAAGCAATCTGAATGTACACATATATAATACCCATATATACACAATCTACTCAGCTAGACAATTCTTCAGCATTAAGTAGTTTGATTACCTTTTCAGCAGACTCACATTTCTCAATGACAGATTGCACCAATTGTTAAGTTGGTATATTACCTTTCTTCTTGTCATTTTAAACACAAGTGTTTTGCACATATGATACTGCTCAGTGACCTTTTGCAGAGTCTGTCCTTATCTCCTGCCTTTGAAACAAGCACAATTAAAGTAGTCTCAGGAGATACAATAGTCAAGATCAGCTTCTACATTTCTAACACAAATGAAATGTGAAAATAAACTTGGGTCAAACTTTATAACCTTCATGGAACAATTCTATTACCCTCTCCTTGCAGCTGCAGAACAATAAAGTTGCCAATAAAGAACACCCAAAAATCATTATATAGTTATGGTAGGATCAAACTTGTCAGTATGATATTGCTGTCAAACTGACTCCCAAGGTGCTGAAAGTTATGTGCATGCTCCTTAAAAAGCAATCTAACCGTTCAAATCTGGAGAGGAACTTGATAAATAATCAGGTTTGCAGCTTAAATTCCCACTGACCTCATTATGACCTTTGGGTTTGACAGGAATACCAAAAAAAAAGGGAATTTTACATGCAGAGATCTTTCACTGAAAGGAAGCACAAAGGCTGAGATTAAAATGGTGGGGAAATACACCAAAGCTGATTTTGGAGAGGCTTCTCTAAGTTACTGGCCTGCTTAGTTTAGGCAGAAATTTGGCAGAAGCCAAGCTTCCTTCTCCAGTCCAGATATCGAAGCCCATTTAGGCTGAACTTGCCATAAGGATATTTTAATGTGTTCCAAATGCCTCTCCTACAATGAACAGGAGCACTGGGCCACCTCAGCAGCTGCTCATGCAGCAGAGCACAGTATCAGGCAACACAGATGGCTGCAACTGTCCTCACCTCCAATGACAATCTGCTTCCCAAGTGGTGCAGCAAAGAATGGAATGGACAGCAGACTGACAATCAAAAAATACAAGGACCAAAACGAGTCAGAAGTCTGCCTCCAAAGCTGAATCCTGCAGCTCTATTCTTCTATTTAATTCACAATAGATATGAGAGATAATATGTCAAATATCCACTGACTTTACCTTCCTATTCCAAATACACCACATTTCTTTCAAGAGAAACTGAGCTGAACTGTGGAATTATTTGGAGAAGAAACCCCTCTGACTTTCCACAGTTACTCTATTCAGCAAAGTTCACCAATTCTATCTGCCACACAATATAATACAGTATTAAAGAAGTGTTCTAGAACTCCCAGCAGTGGTAAGAAAATGTATGTAAACAAGTAACTCATACACTAATAGCATTTTACAGTAAGAAACCGAGATGTTATCAAACTACATGGCGAATGTAGTATGGCGAATAAAACAACATTTTACAAGGCATGCTAAGTGGCTTCCCAAACTTATGATATTTGTCACATATATGCAAACTAATAAAACACTGTGTGCTTCTCCCCTCAGCTCCATGAAATATTTTTATCAAGGTATAAACATGACAGGCACATTCTCTCTTCAGTGGCAGTACAGGAGCATACTGAGAGAAGACTCCTCAGACCATGCATTTATATCTGAACCAGCAGTAAGAGGAAAAGAATAGCTCCTTAGATATTATAAAGAAAACTCTAAACCAATCTTAACTAATCCTTCTTACCTAGCTTAATGAAGACAAGACTCCTCATGAATGAAGGCATTATGGAACACTTGTTTCACATCCTGAATTTTTTCTAGGACTCTGGTATGTCAGATTATTTCATCCCTTCCTCAGTTGTCCTCTTCAGGAAGATAATTTTTATCAGGTTCATGGGAAACTGTTGCAAGCCCAAAGCATTAAGCAATCACAAACCACAGAGTCCTGCAAGAGACCGTAATAAAAACATATGATAAACGATGCTACTGCAGCTGCATTGTTAGAAAGCCAGCATTCACCACAGACAACTGGTAGTAGAAACAGTGCACAAATGTCTATCTACACTGAGAATTCTTAATGCTTCCAACACTCCCCTTCCCATTCCATTAAAAGTAATGGAAATATTCTCCCTTGATTTCAAACTGAATTTAAGAGCTAAGCTGAATTTAATAGGTGACACCTTTTAAAAGATGCATTTCTTTCTTAATAGAAAGTAAACTCGAAAATGAAACGAGAGAGAAACTGCACCAAGACACCCTTTAAGCTACTAAAGCAGCATCTCGCAAACCTGTCTGTCTGGGTCTGTAACATGGAATCCATGTTCATTTGTCTTAAGCAAGCACCTGAATGGAAGGTTAGGCTTTACGGCCTGGATCAGCGATTCCTATCAGTGAACCATCATGCATTATTAAACAAGTGCTACTTTTCCTGACACCCGTACCAAAAGCTTACTAACATTTAATTTGTCCAGAAATTGCTCTTTATTTATCCAACATGAACCTCAGAAAGTCCCAACAGACACACTATATACATTAGGAAGAGGATATGTCACTACTATGGTATCTCAGAGATAAAGCTTCTGTTAATAAGTGTAAGGGCCTATGATTTAAAAAGAAGTGTTGCCCCTCATTTTTCAAACACAGGAACATAACTAAATGTGAAAGAAGAGGCAGTATTTAAAAGTAATGGTCAAGTAAAGCAAAAGATGAAAATGACTAAGATCAAAAATGGACTCAGGAAAACCTGGCCTTCAGCAGCAATGGTGTCTATGTCTATACTAAAAGACAGATTCAATCTCTATGGTTTTAGAAAGCATTTTCATTTCTTACTTGCCAGCAACTGTGCCCTTCTATATCACTGCTTCCCAACAGCCAGCCCTCCTCCTTGCTGTCCTCAGCAGAAGCCAGGCTCACCCTTCAGACTAAATCACTGTCAGTCAAGAGCATCAATACAAATGTGTCATTAGTGTGCTTATTAAATCTTAATTTTGACCAGACAGAAAGTGAGCAAAGTGATGTTTATGCATAAACCACGCCCTTTTTCAAGTGTGAGTTTAAATATTTTTGGTGATATTCTTTAGGTGTCATCAAAAAGTTCCTAATGGCAATGACATGGGACCACAAAGGTGAGGAACAGCAAGAAGGAAGCTCTTTCTACTTCAGTATTACTCAGGAACAGATTATTACAAGTGGAATAAAGAACCCCTATCTAATGTTATATTCATTCTGGGTGTATATACAAGATGTAAGACAGTTGAAGTCAGTGAAATAAAACCTGAAATATTATTTTAATGATGTCCTCTTTTAGTAGGGACAGTTACAAACATACAGAATATCCTTACAGGACTCAGAGTTACTTTTCCTTATCTTCCAAACAGAACAAGTCCAAATCTTTGTACAATGCTCCCTGAAAGATGCACAAATTAAAGCCATTTTTTCTCTTAAAATGTCTTTTTTTTTCCCAGACACATTGGATTAACACAAACATTAACATGGACCTTGCAATGGAAAACATTTAAGAGGTTTCTTCTAGCCAGTTGTGCCATCACTGTGGCATGGACCTCGTGCATCTGTCCTAAACCTAAAATTGAAAGCGCAGTTCAAGTAAACGGAATTATCTACAACATAGACTGAGAGTGCTGGGGTACCCGTTCAAGCCAGTTCAGAAACAGAGGAAAGGAGAGCTTTTAAAGATGCCAGTAAAAGGCATGGCTTCTTAGCAAAGTTAGAAAATCCAAACAACACTGCACAGCGGTACCCTGATAAAATTCCTTCGGCTGGCACCAGCATTCTGGATACACACTCCTCCTCTTGAATGGAAACCTGGGCATTAAATAAAATAATTCCATCACATCTAAAGCAGGCATATGTGAACAACTCATTTCAGCAATTAAGAAAACCCAGGTGGCTCATGTTTGCTGGTTTAAAAAACACCTTCTCATTTAGTGGTATAAATCAAGAGTAATTGCATTAAAAATTAAGAAATCAAACCAGCACGGGAAGAGCAGCAGATCCATTTAGAGTTATCTAGCAAACAGAATTTCAGTCTCAGGAGAATGCCTGACACTTCAACACTAATTTCAATGTCAAAAGAAGAGGCAAGTCAATATACAATACATTCTAGTGTAATAGATAGGCCGCACATACTAACCTAAAAATGCTTAAATTAAATTGTTGCAGTGGGGGGTTCTTTGCAATAGGGATTAAAACCAAATCTCCTCCACTTAAAACGTTCAGTGGTTTTAAAGCTGAAGAGTGTGAGGTGTTTGTTCTGAACTCTTCTACTGGAAAGGAAAGCTCATTCACAAATCACCACTTATTAAGAAAGACATGCAACTATCAATAGCTCATATCTTAATCAGAAGGATTCTTATTTAAGCTTAAAGACTACTCTGTGGCTGGCTTTGTTAATGAACTCTCACTCTACTGTCCCATAATGTAATCAGTCAACTGTGTTAACAGTTCTCGTTCTTGTCACACCAAGCCAATTTATCAGGTGAAACACGGTTTCCCCAGGTCCCAGGTTTTTTAGTAGCTTGCTCAGGGAAGAAGACTACAAGAATTTTCTTATTATGAATTAACTAAGACATAATTATACAGCTTTCCCCTGTGCATAAAAAAAATGCATTCATGATTCATCTTCCAAGATAGTGTCCCTTCATCCCAGAACTCATTTATATTTATAGTATATTATACATGTTCCTTACAGCACCTACAATGTATTTATCAACAGAAAACTTGAGCTTATTCAGATATATGCAGAAAAATGTGATCTATTCTGCTCTTTCTTCCACACAAGTATGGAAAGAGTTCTCTTTTCTCTGAGGCTTCCGCATGATGCAAGATCAATGGCAGCTTTTGCCTTTAGGTCAGATCTATAGCAGACAGGTATAAATAAATCTGTCCTGTTGTCAGACGATGGGTAAAATGGTTCTTGGGAAAATAAAGATCAGCTTAATGCTTCATTCAGTACTTTTAATATTTTTACCCCATCTTCTTGAGTTCTGTAATTCCTCACAAAAAGCCTAAACCAGCTACTAACACACAATCTGTGCTCCTGTGCTCTAGGGGACCCTGCATGATCATCAGGGAGGCTGGACTAAATGACCTCTGGTGTTCCCTTCCAGCCTCAACCATTCTGTTACCTCACACCATGCAGGAGTCATGAACATCACATCCTTGGTCCTGGGATTTACTTCTGCAAGGTTCTTGGCCACTTTCTGCTGATGAAGAAAGTTCTGGTAAAACCAGAAAAGCTTCACGAAATCTGAATACTTGAGGCCTATCATCCAGGCTGCTCTGCTATGGCATGGTGTGCAACCTGGGATAAGACTACCATGAAATGACCTGTGAGAAGCCTTTCTCTGCATGAAGAGTTGGCACCCTTGATGTCTTGCTTTCCCTTGCAGAAAAGCTCTGTCTTTTTGTCCCCCCAAATCTTGCTCTTGTACTTCTCAGAGATGTTGGGCAGGTTTTTATGCTCTGTCTTATCCATCCTAATTAACTTCAGTCAGCTGACAGTGACATAATGCCCTCTGCATCCAAGAAGACATGTTATCTCTACAAAGACAGATACAGCTGGGGAGACTTTTCAACCTCGTTAACTGCACATGAAGGAAAAGTCACTTGTATCAGAACTAACCCTCAAACAGGCAAGAAAGCTGCACATTTTTTGTGGTGTATAACATGGGTGTGAGGACGAGTTTGCCTGGCTGAATCCTACTTGCCAGCATTACAGGAAATCTGGAGAGAGGCTTTTGACAAGAGCCTCTAGGGACAGGACAAGGGGGAATGGCTTTAACCTGACAGAGGGAGATTTAGATGAAACATTAGGAAGAAATTTTTCCCTGTGAGGGTGCTGAGGCCCTGGCACAGGGTGCCCAGAGAAGCTGTGGCTGCCCCATCTCTGGCAGTGTTCAAGGCCAGGTTGGACAGGACTCGGAGCAACCTGGTCTAGTGGAAGGTGTCCCTGCCTGTTGCAGGGGCTTGGAACTGGATGAGCTTTAAGGTCCCTTCCAACCTAAACCAGTCTGGGATTCTGTGATTTCTAAAGTGATAAATTGGAATTTTTATTACTTCAAGAGGTGTCCCTGCCTGTGGCAGGGGGTTGGAACTGGATGAGCTTTAAGGTCTTTCTAACCCAAACCATTCTATGATTCTATGATTATGCACACCATGCTAGCTCCTGATTGTTTCTTGGTGCAAATGGAAATATCAGTTAGGAAAATAAAGCAAAAGCCTTAGCTAGGATGTAAAGCGATCTCCTAATTAAACAGGTTAATCTCTTCCTCCTATTTACATAAGGAAAGAAAATGGCAATCATGATACTGTCTTACTATTGAAGAAAGCAAATGTTTCTCAGGGTAAAGCCTGGGGATAACAGTTATTGTGAAAATCTGGTTTACCTTTGGTTTTTAAAGAAGTATATATACACACACAGCATGTGTGCCTGAAAGCAAGCTTTTTTCCCTAACAGCCATCTTTCTAGCAACATCTGCTGGTTTTTCATCTGCTATTTGTGCATTCAGCCTACTTATTCGCATTATGTCCCGTAAATAATGCATATCTTTCTATTTATTTTCACTTAGCTGGCTGAAATGGGTTTTCTTGAATAAACAGCATCCACTTATGAAATGCTGCAATAAAATTTAACACAACTTCCTGATAGCATTCTGCATCTAAAGTTGTGTGTGTTAACCTTTATTCCAGGTAAATTATAGAATCATAGAATAGTTTGGGTTAGAAGGGTTACTATGAAGTGTAGATCTACACTATATAGTATACAGAAAAAGTAAACCAGTCCCTGACCAAAGGTCCAACAGTCTGATTATACAAAAGCAGTAAAAAATAAAGAGGAAAGAGATGTAGAGAAGGAAATTGAAATGGAATAGAAAACAAGATTTCAGATCTTTTGGGTAGGCACAACATATAGACAATGCTAATTTAGAGTTCTCAGAGTCTCCAAAAGAATTCCTTGAAATCAGTGGGGTCCCAGTGCTTCTCTGAGGAATAGCCGCCTTTGAAATCATTCTATTTCATCTCTACTTAAAAACAAACCAAAAATCAGTAGTTCTACATTAGGCCTTAGGGAAGAATTTTTCTGTTTTTCAGAAAATCAAGATCAAGGAGGCAGATGAACCTAAAAAAAGAAATCACCTAAATCTGTAAATTCAATACTTCTGTTAAAAATGGAGGATTCAGAATCTTGATTAGATCTATTATATAAACTCACCACGATTTCACACTGAAACCAATAATAGTTATATTACAGGAAGAGTAACAAGGTATTTACAGAAACTGAGGAATGCATTTTGATAAATCAACTGCATCAACTGAAGATTAAGACCCACAAACTCCCTTTTTGATAATTTTCAGAAACATTTCACAATAATAGAATAATAGAACAGTTTATGTTGGAAAGGATCTCAAAATCACCTAGTTCCAACCCCCCTGCCATGGGCAGGAACACCTCACACTAAACCAGGACACCCAAGGCTCTGTCCAACCTCGCCTTGAAAACTGCCAGGGATGGAGCATTCACAACTTGGCAAACCTGTTCCAATGCCTCACCACCCTCACAGTAAAGAACTTCTTCCTTATATCCAATCTAAACCTCCCCTGTTTAAGTTTTAACCCGCTACCTCTATCACTGCAATCCCTAATGAAGAGTACCTCTCCAGCATCCCTGTGGGCCCCTTTCAGTTACCATAGTCAAGCTTGCAGTATAACCAAGAATTTCCAAGACCTTCAGTAATGGACAAACCTATTATTCCAGCAATCCAAACACAGTATCTCACTTCAAATTCAGTATCTTTCCCAAATCTTTACCTCCTCAAAAACCCCTGGGATTTCTTTTCAGGTTCTGCCAAAGCCATACAAAGGCTATTTCATTCTTTGTATTGTCCCCCCCCCCAAAAGCAGTTTATATTATACAATTTCATTGTGTGATTTTTAATTATAAAATAAAACTATATATATACAGATGAAACTACCACATTTCATAAGCACTGTCATTATTCAGCCCATTTTGTCTATGACAACAAATCTATGATGTTTGCTTAGCATTTTGAAACATGTTGAAGGGTGCTCTGTGTGCTTATTTGGGTCTTGACTTTACTACTAAAATGATAGTGCATAAATTAAAAGCTATTATATCTACAATGGTAAAGGCAGTATAAGTATAGAATAAAAAGGAAGTAGGAAGTTGCATATGTTACAGTGTTCCTTTATTAAACAGAATTTTCCTGAATGGCTTGAAAAATTAACAGTCTTGACGTTTCGGTACAATGCCCACCAAGCTCTTGCAGTGAAGCATCAGACTGCTTACCTAGGAAACCAAGCAGAATATTCTTTACAGGCTTCCTGGTACTCTAACCATGGCTTTTACAGAGGAAAATGAATTTGCCAGAGAGAAGCCCACTGAACAAAAGAAATGCTTTTTCCAGTGAGTATTCCATACCTACTGACAGTGTCAGTCATGCACCTCTTGCCAGAAAAAATGAATCATATCAAGTCATTCCAAGATCAATAGCATTCATTGTTATCTGGCAGTAAAAGACAGCTCTTCATTCTGGGGTTTAATAAGCACTGCAATGTTAGTTCCTATTTCCTGGCTAAATTCCAATTCAGGTAATTGCCTCCTGCCTCCCTAAATTCCCTCTGCAATTTCCTTAGGCCAGATACTCTTCAGCCTGCTTCTAAGCTGCCCATGCACTGTTAAACACTAGAAATGACTACTTGAAATGAATGAATTACACTGTGAGCCGAACTTTCCAGTTTCCCCAGACCAGAATTCACAGAATACCTGGACACGACAAACATTACTCAAACTTTCAGCAGAGCACACTCGCATGTGGGAAGCATTTCACTAAATGGTACTGGGTCACTCGGAATGCTTTAATTAATCCTGAAATCCTTGATCGAGTGCTTTATTGGGTGCCCAGGTCTTCTGCTAGCTTGCACGCTTCAGCCAACAGGATCACAATCAAATTAGAAGTGTTATATACTTAAGTGCATTGTATCCAGATGTGCATTTTTCTCTTCTCTGCCACAAACTGCCACTGTCATGAGGTCTTCCCTAAGCCTTCTCTTCCCCAGGCTCCAAATGTTCAACTACAACACTAGAGGGACAGGTAACACCAGAGGTACATGCTTGAGCGAGTCCAGAGGAGGCCACAGAGATGCTACAAGGGCTGGAGCCAGGCTAACAGAGCTGGGCTTGTTCAGCTTGGAGAGAAGGCTCTGTGGTCACCTCAGAGCATCTGACAGTACATAAAGGGCCCAACAAGAAATCTGGAGAGGGGCTTTTGACAAGGGCCTGTAGGGGAACGACAAGGGGGAGTGGCTTTAACCTGACAGAGGGGAGACCGAGATGAGACATTAGGAAGAAATTCTTCCCTGTGAGGGTGCTGAGGCCCTGGCACAGGGTGCCCAGAGAAGCTGTGGCTGCCCCATCCCTGGCAGTGTTCAAGGCCAGGTTGGATGGGGCTTGGAACAACCTGCTCTAGTGGAAGGTGTCCCTGCCCATGGCAGGGTTTGGAACTGGATGAGCTTTAAGGTCCCTTCCAACCCAAACCATTCTATNCCCATCCCTGGTTCAAAGCCAGGTTGGATGGGGCTTGGAACAACCTGCTCTAGTGGAAGGTGTCCCTGCCCATGGCAGGGTTTGGAACTGGATGAGCTTTAAGGTCCCTTCCAACCCAAACCATTCTATGATTTTACAATATATACAAGTGTTCAGCCCTAGTGCTTCCTCCCTGTCCAGTTTCAGGTTCTATGATCTTGTCATACTGACCTTTACACTGCAATCATAAATCAGTTTTTGCCTTCTGCATTTTTTACTGTCATTGTATTGGTTTTTATTAATTGGAGCACTTTGATAATGAAACATGAATAATATAACTTTCAAGTAATTTCAAGTGTTGCACAGACACTTGATTAAGTCTCTGTTACCAGTAAAAGTAATGGAGGAAAACACTGCTGCAGGAAACAGAATATTTCTAAACTCCAGTTTCAAGTTTGGTTTAAGTCACCAAGACGTGCTCAGTCCACAATACACCCTCATTGACATTTTATTATCTCATTTCAAGGTTATCAATATGGGAGTCCTTTTCCTTTCAGGATCACTACCTTCTTTGGTCACATTTTCATAAGTTTTACAACCCCTTTCATTTCTATATACACCTACTCTGAGGACAACAAGCAGATTTCTGGAGAGTTGCAGAAGGAAACCCCAAAGAATATACTGCCATCAGAAAATACCATTTCCTTTTGATAATGACAGTCCCTCCCAGAATAGGACTGGCACAGCAGCTTGCTTTTCTTCAGAATTAATGAAGAATCAAAGCCAAAGGATGTCCAGATGGATGAGACAGCCCAATCAGCTCATCATGACATTAACTCTGCGACACGCTCCAGAATCCATCACAACACTTACCTCATTCACCTGCAGTTTCTGCCAAGAAGTGAAATACTCCCACTGGAAAATATCTTCCATTGCCTAGTATCTTGGTGCTTGTATTTCTATTGAAATACAAAGAAGCAAGACAGGAAATACAATTTCTGAACAAAGATGTTTAAATATGTCAAATGTAGCTTACAGAAAATCAGTTATAAGCTCAAAAAATTGTGAGGAACAAGCACATCTCTCTAGAACCTCAAATGCATTTGTCAGGCCAAGAGCTGAGTTCTGTATTACCTCATGCAAAAACACCTTCAGAATGTGCTCCTTTTAAACTGTCAATCTGTTACAACACAGACCTCATTAGTTTCCTCCAATAACATGGATGGTCAGTCCAAGACAAGGTCTGAAGCTGCCCAGGAAGTGCCAGAGTGCCTCAGTTTCAGAGCTCCCCTTAAAAGCTGGAGATGCTGCCCAGGTAGTTTCCAAAGGAACAGCAGGTGGCAGAGGTGCTCAGACTGGAGGTGTCGGGCAGGTGTCCCAGCTCTGATAGCACTATTACACTGACATCTGGGACAAAACAAAATCATGTCACACTATTAGCATCATTCCCGCTTCTCATGAACAACAATCTCCAAAATTTTTCTCTCTTACCATGTTATGAACTCTTCAAGTCCAGAAACCCCTCACAGTGTAAGGGTGTTATTAGATACAGCACCTAACCTAATATTGCTCCAGTGGCTACTGGATGGGAGATGCAACAGAAATAATAAGCAGTTCCTGTGCATGCCAGAGAGCCCCAAGTAAGAAACACACCAACTGATCACTTAAGCCCCTCACCATGAACTTAAATAATTTCAGTAGTGATCATGGGACACAGTGTTTTTCAAAGTTTTTTTTCTGGTATCTATTTAACATCATGAATTCTCTTAATCTCTCCTGTTTACAAGGGCTTAGAAATACATCTCTCAGCCAACAATTAAAAAGAAACTAAACCTCTCGTGTTTACGAAGCTTACAGGTAACTAACAAAATGTCCAGAATGAAATAGCTGATTTCTAATTACAAACAAACATGTTTCCTTCAGTAAGAACAAGCTTACACCTATAGATGCAAGTACCGGCTGCACTGAGGACATCACCAGTTAGGTATTGATGAAGGTTGATATGAATTGAGTTCCCCCACTTCACAGGTTTTAAATCTGGACCGTGAAACAAAAAGGAAGAAAAGAAGAAAGGGCAGATTAGATTACAGGATTACAGAACTGCAAGCCTGTTTTTTCAAAGGGCATGGTCAAGGCATAGTCCTAAGCACATCCTTCAAGTGCAGCTTGTGTCTGGCCCCACTTTCCATCAACTGCAGAAACAGATCACTGGGGAAATGAATCAACAGCCAGGTTGCACAGGGCTTTGAGTGTGGTCTAGTGGAAGCTAGACCCCCCGTAACAGCGGGATTGGAACTAGATGAGATTTAAGGCCCCTTCCAACCCAAAACATTCTATGATTCTATGATCTCCAAAGATGGATGTTGCATTGCTACACTGTACAGATAAAATACCCAAAAGTGCAGGTGCAGCAGCCCTTTTCAAGGAACAACCAGCAGAGAATCCTAAAGCAGTAAGATTTCAGGGAAGAGAGGAAGGTTTGTTCTTTTTTGCCTTGTTTTTGGTTGGGGTTTTTTAGTCCCTGTCATTTAGCTGCTTGCTCCATCTGCAGAGCCCCTTGTGCTATTCACTATGTTCCAGCTGGAACAGTGCTGTTGCATCTATATTCAAAATAAAACCACTATGGATTTGGGAGATATTACAAGGCTTTCTCTGGTAACTGAAGGTAGAGAGTATCTACTCTGTGTTGATGAATTATCCCCCATATCTGTTTAAAAGAAAACAAAAAATGAGTTCCTAAAGTCACTGTTTTTCTAATAAAACTAGAGCAAGAAATTAGCATCAGAAATCCTTCACTGTCAAGGACAGGAAGGCTTTCAAACTGTACCATTTTCCTTTAGTTCTGCATGAGTGTGATATATCTAACCAGACATGATGCAATGTGACATGCAGGAACAGTGTGACTAAGCATAATACACATACCTCTCTCTTTCACTAGCACTAGGCCTACACTTTTCTAGTGTGGGAGCTGTTCGTTTTGTTTTCAGCCCTTCTATAAACGTTTTCTGCATGGGTTTGGCAAGATTTCAAGACCTCTCTGTATCCTACATTGTAACACAGCATAAAGCCAAATACTTTCGTTTTTATTCATAGGATCCTACACTCCCAGACCAGTTTGGGTTGGAAGGGACCTCAAAGCTCATCCAGTTCCAACCCCTGCCATGGGCAGGGACACCTTCCACTAGACCAGGTTGCTCCAAGCCCCTGTATCCAACCTGGCCTTGAACACTGCCAGAGATGGGGCAGCCACAGCTTCTCTGGGCACCCTGTGCCAGGGCCTCAGCACCCTCACAGGGAAGAATTTCTTCCTAANGCTCCAAGCCATCCAACCTGGCCTTGAACACTGCCAGAGATGGGGCAGCCACAGCTTCTCTGGGCACCCTGTGCCAGGGCCTCAGCACCCTCACAGGGAAGAATTTCTTCCTAATGTCTCATCTCAGTCTCCCCTCTGTCAGGTTAAAGTCATTCCCCTTGTCCTGTCCCTACAGGCCCTTGTCAAAAGCTCCTCTCTCCAGATTTCTTCCTGGCCCCTTCAGGCACTGGAAGCTGCTCTGTGGTCTCCCCTTAAGGAGTCTTCTCTTCTCCAGGCTGAACCAGCCCAGCTCTCTCAGCCTGGCTCCAGAGCAGAACTGCTTCAGCCCTTGGAGCATCTCCATGGTGTCCTCTGGACCCACTCCAATAGCTCTACGTCCCTCTTGTACTGGGGGCCCCAGTGCTGGATGTAAGATGCAGGGGGTTCAACAGCTATGCAATTCATCATTAAGCCTCAGACTTCACCTTAACAATTTTCTTCATCTTCCCTGTTAAATAAATAAATTACAAAAAAGTACATATAAATGTAATAAAGAATGGGGTACATCTTGTATTCCAGCAAAATTTCAGCACCTGAAAAAAGCTCATCTCAAATGCACCAATCATGCAGAACCCAGAAGGGGCGAAGGGGAAAGACAAAGAAAATGTGAAGAATGGTCCCTAATGCCAGGAAGAGCTAGTCAGCACAAGGTCTGCTTTACTGAAACCTGCTTTCCTCTTTTAAAATCAAGTATTTGAAAAGTGATCTGTGCTACACATGAATTGAGCACATCTGTACACTTCTGTTCCTGTGGTTTGGCACTGATAGAACAGCAATGTAAGATATATTAGCAAATGAAAACTTAGTTTGCTGGCAGCAATGGTTGCATCCAGATATTTAAGGGGTCCTATAGGGGTGCTGGGGAGGGACCTTTCATTAGGGACTGTAGTGACAGGACAAGGGGTAACGGGTTCAAACTTAAGAAATTCTTTCCTGTGAGGGTGGTGAGGCACTGGAATGGGTTGCCCAGGGAGGCTGTGAGTGCTCCATCCCTGGCAGTGTTCAAGGCCAGGATGGATGAAGCCTTGGGTGGCATGGTTTAGTGTGAGGTGTCCCTGCTTATGGCAGGGGGGTTGGAACTGGATGATCTTAAGGTCCTTTCCAACCCTAACTATTCTATGATTCTATGATATTTAGATCTTCCTGGTATCAGGGACCATTCTTCACATTTCCTGTTCCTTTCCCTTTAACCAAACTCTAAAAGACCAGCCATCAGCTATGGTTATCACAGGCACTATCACAATAGTATGCCTATACCAAAATACTCAAAAGGAAAAAACATTTTCAAGAGGTAGCAAGGCATGTCTGTACCTCAAATCCAGCAAATTTATCAAGAATCACAATCTATGATCAGAGTCCTTTTGGTAAAACAACTAAATGGTCACTCTTTGACTTACTGTGCTCCAGAGTATGAACTGTAATTTACAAAAGAAATCAAGGATTGATTTCTCAGGGAAACCAGGCCTTGATCATTTTCATCAACGCCATTGGCAGTGACCAGTGCTCAGCGTTTCTGGGAGAATGAAGAGGCTGCCAATCTCAAGCAGCTGTCACTGAAATCAGCAGCAAATTAAGAATGTATAAGCTAGAGCTTCAAGTTCAAATGGCATTTTTATGCCATCTCTTTGGAAGGCAAGGAGAGCTCAGCTCCTAAAGTATGTAAACATCCCTTCCACAGTTGAAATGGTTTTAAACTGAAAGAGGATAGATTTAGAGGAGACATTAGGAAGAGGCTTTCATAGCAGAGCTGCTCCAGTCCTTGGAGCATCTCCATGACCTCCTCTGGCCTCACTCCAACAGCTCCATGTCCCTCTTGTGTTGTGGGCCCTGGGCTTGCTCAAGCAAGACATCAGCAAGACAGGTGATGCTTTTAAAATGTTTTGTTAAAGCAAATAGACAGACAAACACAAAAAAAAAATGCCAAAACACCACAAACAAACAAACAGTTTCAGGGTGAAAGTGTCCCTGTTACTCAATCTTTAGCTTGAAAACATATTTAATCTTGGAATAAACATTACTTCACTTTGGAAACCTGGGTCTGCACAGACAGGATTCTCAGGGGTTCTCAGAACGAAAGCTCTCTACTACTCTGAATTTCTCTCTACACAGAAGTTGAGAGCTAAGCTGGGTCCTGGAGCAGACCTGAGTTTGCTCTCTAGAAACAAAGGGATACTTGGGCTAAAACTGATAGGTGGGAACTGCTGAACAGGCAGTTTAAGTTCCTCCATGAACTTCCAAGTTTTGGTTTATGACAGTGGTTAAAACTTACAGTAATACACCTTGAAGTGCATCAACAAGATTCGTGACACCTACTGCCACTTGCCAGAGACACAAAACTACTTTTAGATAGTATTTCCTATTATGTACTATTCCTATTGATTACGGCAACACACAGTGAGAGCTTTATGAAGTGGAATTGAATTTGCCTTACAACATACTGAATACTGATCATATCGCTCAAATAAGGACGCACTGTGCCATTTCCTATTGGAAGAAGATAAACTCGTATCACCAGGGGCAATAAAGATTATCAGGCTCAGAAGTCTGAATGCTTTCTATCTACTCCTCTTTGCTGTGGCGGCCACTCACTCTCCTGCCTGGCAGCCAGTTAACTCGGTGGCCCTTGAGAAAGAACTTCTCTCTGCATGGATGGACACAGACCTCTAGATTCTTCAAGAGGATTCAACATAAAAAATACTTTAAGGTTAATGTTAAATAACTTTCTTTATTAACTGCTTTTATGGCTTTTAGACTGTTTTTCATCTGACCACAGTGCTACAATGGCTGCACATTATGGAGTGCTCCTGTCAGCAAGAGCTCATGAGCACACCAAGGGCAAGCTTTTATTTAAACTTGTTACACTGGGACTTTATATTAAAAGCACCTTCATGGAGAGGTGCTCCTCAGAGTTACACAGACTCTTCAGTGAGCACACAGGACAAAAAAATAGTATCTACACTTTGGTCCAAGTGCCTGAGGCCCTGGGATATTCACCTTTTTGTTAGTGTATGATGTCAGGTACAAAACACAACATTTATATACACACCAATCCCAGGATGCACAAACCTTTCTGACAACCAGTTACCTGGGCCAGGTTTGCTTGTTTAATTGCACTAACCTCATCTGCAGACTGAGATCAGTAAGAAAGGGAAAACATAATGCTTCCTCAAGAACTGACAGAAACTGTATTATGCATAAGAGCTTAGATAATCTGGGAAGAGATTTACAGGCAAGATATTGTATATCTAAAACTGTCTTGTTGTAGAGATGACAGATGTAGATGAGTACTGATGTAGAGAGTACCAGGAAAAACCTACAGTAAACATGCAAAAATATCCTCATTATATTCTGTGGAAACCTCTGTTTTGGAAAACAGGGCCACTTGAAAATATTATCACAGAGACCTGTCACAGTTTTCAGTGGGAAGGGGATTACACTGATGACATTGGGTGGGTGGGTGGGTTGGCTGGGGAGCATTCATAAAATACTACATCCAGCTGCCAAGTCCATCAAGCTGCTGTTTGCTCCCCTGCAGTGTCTGACTTGACCAATTCAGGCCCTCAACTCGCTCCAGGATTTGTGACTCTTCTGCAGCCCAATCCACCTGAAACTTAGCAGAGACTAAAGACACCAGCTTGGGGAATACAGGACTTTAAATAAGCACATTTTTAGAGCAATATATATATATATATAGTTTATAATGCATTGCATATGTTTAAAATTGCTTAGAAATGTCAAGCAGAGACCACCAGCATCACTCAGGTAAGTGGTGCTTTTTTGTAACCCCTTCATAGCACAGCAGGTATTTTAAACAGAGAGGAAATGCAAGCACCTCATTTTCAGCGGTCATGGACTCTAAAATAATAATTATATTCTTTGCCTTTCAAACTGTCTTTTTATGACCCATTTCATCCCAAATACTCAAATTTGGGGCCAACATTAATCTGAAAACATATGCCACTGAAATTAATGTGTTAGTAGATAATAGGAGTCCAACATATCTGGAATTTAAAGAAAGAGCTCCCTAGAGTGATAAAACTCCAACAACCGCCCACAGCTAATTTATTTTAGCTGTATATACATGGTTCAAATTTTACAATATCCCAGCAGAATAAGGCAATCTTAACCTTGACTGGATTATTATAATTTCCAAATTGGCTGCCCATCTTGCTTTATGCCTTAGGGAAGTTGGGATCAAATGCATTGTTAAAACAGGCAATTCTCTGGAGTGGGATCTGCTTTTGTGAAAATGATTAAAAATGAGGAGAACATCACAGCTTCAGAAATGTATTTTTAAACTATATAACTGACAGCTGTAATCTCAACTAAGTAACTGACTGAAATGTTTGAGCGGATGCCTAAACTGCTCCTTTCATTATATCACTTCCCTTTATGTCAAGGTGCATCATGTGGGTACCCTCAACAGTCATTCTGAGCCTGCATAGGCTCCTTTCTATATAACATGAGCCTACAGGCTCCTATATATTATTCTATAAAGAATATGATGCTGCTGAATTTGTTATCATTTATATTTTATATTGTGCATATTCAGACACTGATAAAACCTGATTTAATGTTCCATGTTCTCTAAGTATTAAAACCAAAAAATACAAACTTCCATGGTATCTTTCTCCACATTTGCTAGTAGTGCACACTGCTTCACCCCAGCCATCCTCTGTATAGCCAGGACCTTCTGCCAACATCACAAGATGACTCTTATATGCAAGACTATACAGAATTAGTATTTTAGTGCACACATGTAGATTTCTATCACTGTTACAGCAGTTGTGGAGAGTAAAAACAGTCATACAATTAAGTTTCTTAGGACATCCCTAAATACAGACACATAAAAACCTCTTTCTATAGGTTTACAAGGCTACCAGAGCTTGGTAAATCCAAGCAATGCATGCATCTGCCTTTCTGTTAAAGACTTGCTGCATCTGTGGAACGGTGTTTGCTTTGGAGGACTGAGAGTTGCTTTCCATTAACAAAACCAGCATCACAGTTTCTTATTCATATGAATATATATATATGAATATACATTAATATATATTCATATATGCCAAAACTACTCTCAAAAAAGTGTTATTATGTAGGGGCTCCCCATCCATCAGGCAATACACTGGTGCCCACTGTTTAACTATATGAAACTCCGTCCTGCAGAACTGCAGTAGGGTATTTGATGGATGACAGGCACAGGACAGGATTTACAATCTGGCCTCATCAGGAGGAGGCACAGCGCTGAAACACTTCAAACACAGCTTTGGAATGTCAATTAAGTCTCCCTAGGAAGCAAGTCAAACCTCAGGTTCACAGGGAATTCATTTATCCCCGCTGTGCATTCAGGAAAAGCAGCATGAAATACCTAGGAAAGGAGGCAGAGTTTGCAGATACCACTACGAATGCAGCAACAACTTCAGCAGACATGCATCACCAGCTGAGAGTTTACTCCCATATTTATAGTTGAAATCTGTAAAAGGCCATGTACACTATCATATTCTTCTGTTAAATTTTAAACTACATAAGCTAAACTGCTGCAAACATGTACATGAAACCTCTTATTCTTACTAAAGCCAGACTTTTAGTATAGCTCAATTCAATCAGGAGCAGCCTTTCTTAATTAAGTCTGAATGCAATTTATAGCACGTTAACCAATGTAGTGGTGTACATTTGTGCACAGACAAATCCTACCTTAACTTTCCTGTTATCACTGATCAGAAAACAGCAGTGTACGCCTAAATGAGCATTGATGTAGCCTTTTGCCAATTCTAACTTTACCAATTGTTTCCTTTCATAGAATCATGAGATAGTTTGGGTTGGAAGGGACCTTATTAAAGCTCATCCAGTTCCAATCCCTTGCCACAGGCAGGGACACCTTCCACTAGACCAGGGTGCTCCAAGCCCCATCCAACCTGGCCTTGAACACTCCCAGGCACAGGGGCAGCCACAGCTTCTCTGGGTACCCTTTGCCAGGGCCTCAGCACCCTCACAGGGAAGAATTTCTTCCTAATGTCTCATCTCAATCTCCTCTCTGTCAGGTTAAAGCCATTCCCCCTTGTTCTGTCTCTACAGGCCGCTGTCCACAGCCCCTCTCCAGATTTCTTGTCAGCCTTCTTTAGGTATTGGAAGGCTTCTAGGTTCAAAGTTAATGTTCNTCTCAATCTCCTCTCTGTCAGGTTAAAGCCATTCCCCCTTGTCCTGTCCCTACAGCATTTATTCATGATGACAAATTTCTTGAAAAGATTCTTAGAAATTTTGTCCAAAAAAACCCTATCAGAATTTAAAGCCCATTAAAAGGCACTTCAGCATTCACACATCATCTGACCAGAGAAGATTCAAAGGTAATGATCCTAAATTCCTAAAATGTTTGTAGGACTTTAATATTAAAGCTACAAATATGATCAATAGGAGACACTGGTTATCACATAACACCAGAGATCTGGCCAAATAAACTGGCAAACAAGGAACAGAAAAAAACTTGAACTTATACGAAATAGAAGTGTTATTTTGGTTGAACATGGTTTAGTGATGACAACTAGATGAAGGCATTCTAAAGAACTGAAAAAGGAGGGAAAGCAGAGCATCAGCTGTTTGGGATAGGGATGATACTGCTGGATAAATTCTTTCTGCATGGCATCCAGCAGGTTATAAATAGAAGACTGATGTGATAGAATGGCAGAAAGAAGTGAACACTGGGAAGATTACTCACCTAAGAAACAGCACAACCACCAGGATTTACCTACAGTACGCTGCAAAACCTAGTCAAATTTCCATACCGTAGACACAGAGTTAATTTGACACATAGAGTTTTCCTTCCTGCTGCAGGTCTGCCTGAGGAGAGGCATGGGGCCTCAGCTGGTGTGCAGAAACACTTTTCCCCAAATTAATATGAACTAGGTAATTTGTAAGAGAAACAGCCACTCTGGATGAAAATTTCTGGCAATGGAAAACACACCAGGGGATGAGGTGCTCCTACATTTCCCTACCGTGACTTCAGTATGATAAGCAGCTTAACTTTCTTCACTTCAGTCTTGCATTTATCTGCTCCTAAATTCAACTGTTATAGTATCAATACAAGAGGGGCATACAGCTGTTGGTGCAAGTCCAGAGAAGGCCATGGAGATGCTCCGAGGGCTGGAGCAGCATTGCTCTGGAGACAGGCTGAAAGAGCTGGGCTGGTTCAGCCTGGAGAAGGGAAGGGTCCAGGGACACCTTAGAGCAGCTTCCAGTGCCTAAAGCAGCCAACAAAAAAGCTGGAGAGGGACTTTTAACAAGGACCTGTAGGGACAGGACAAGGAGGAATGGCTTTAACCTGACAGAGGGAAGATTTAGACGAGACATTAGGAAAAAGTTCTTCCCTGTGAGGGTGCTGAGGCCCTGGCCCAGGGTGCCCAGAGAAGCTGTGGCTGCCCCATCCCTGGAAGTGTTCAAGGCCAGGTTGGACACAGGGGCTTGGAGCACCCTGCTCTAGTGGAAGGTGTCCCTGCCTGTGGCAGGGGGCTGGAACTGGATGAGCTTTTAGCTCCCTTCCAACCTAAACCAGTCTGTGGCTCTATGATTCTAAGATTACCCAACCTGAGAACTAAACTAACTGCTGATCACTGACAGCACATAAAATTTCACTAATTTGAGGACAGTAATATAATTTGAGATGTTACAGTGTTCATCCCACACTCACGCAGTCTTGTCACATACTGCATTTATTCTAATGCAATTGTAGACAAGCTCAGCTCCAACTCATAAACTAAGAATTTTACAAAGCTTAGACAGTAACAGTCTAAATTACTCTTGCATTACTATGCCCTGTTCTCAGTGCTTTTGACCAGGATTTTAGAGCTCACACTATGGTCAGTCTATGCACCACAGCCAAAGCTTAAGTCACCCTGCTAAGTCCTTCCCCTCAAAACAACAGCCTTACAGTAATGAACACCAAACATTATCAAAAGCAAGTCTTTCACACTTACAAGACAGCAGAGAAATCAAGACCTGCCATCCTCTTACTAGATGCCTTTATAATAAAACTGCTAAAACCAAAACTTCAAAGCTTGACTGTGCCACTTACGAACTTACAGCATAGTCTGATTGAGTCAAGTAAACTGGCAATGAGAACAATTTACCTGCACAAGCTCCACGAGTAGTTTTCTCTTCGTGTGGCATCAGTGGCCAAAGCAACTTACACTTTGGAAGAGGAGAATGCTGTTAAGGAGGTCAATGTCAGATTCATACATGAAAACAGGCTTGGCAGAAGAACACCTTCGATAGGCAGCAAGCAAAGGATAGCCACTGCTTGCACCAAGAAGCAGTCAATAACTGTGGCACAAATTTCTGTAATAAATTCTCCTTTAACTCCGTTCACATTTTAATTAAATCCACAGCTTAATTACCACAGGAAAAAAAAAAACAAAAGCACTGATCAGGGCCACAAATCCACATGAAATAACTAAAATGGTGTTTCAGGTTGTAAATTAGGCGCTGAATAAATACCCACAAGAAAATTAAACCTTTCTATAATGAGCCTGTGAAACAAGTTGTAGATCTATTTTAAACCAGCACAGCTTTATGTGAGTAAGAAAGCAGGATAAAATCTTAACATTTTCTGGTAATGTTTGAAATATGGTATGGTTATAATTCACTGAGACAAGTAGGAAGCTCTCTGAAATGTGAAAGTATTTTGAAGTCATTTCTAGGCTTTGGGGTTTGACTTAGAGCTTTTCAAAGAAAATTCTATTAAAGAAGCTTGCACTCACATAATTTTATGTAAAAGGTGACATAGGACACTTACTTTAGGGTTCTCAAAACGCAAACCTACATCATTGGAATTAAGAGCAAAAGGGGGGAAAAATCAAAACAAAGACCAGCTTTTATGGGGAGCTGATAACAATCACAAGAGTTCATTGATTTTGCTGCTGTAGCCAACAAATTTATGTGAAAATTTTGATGCTAAACCATAAATATAGCTTAAAAGCCATTGAAATATACAAGCCAGAATGAGTTTCCTTAATAAAACAGAGCAGCTCTCAGTATGTGCATCAGTGATGTCCTGACAGGCTAAGTAAAATCTTAGCTAACTGCGGGCACAGCTAACCCTCCAGAGCTTTGTGCAGCACTCACCTGCAGGAGGATTGATTCAAGTGAACAGCGTGGTTTTGTCTTGCAGTTACCACCTTTACGCAACTGTACAGTCTCCTAATCAGATCCACATTATCAGCTATAATATAGGATCATAGAATCATAAAGCTCATCCAGTTCCAACCCCTGCCACAGGCAGGGACACCTTCCACTAGACCACAGTGCTCCAAGCCCCTGTGTCCAACCTGGCCTTGAACACTGCCAGCAACAGGGCAGCCACAGCTTCTCTGGGCAGCCTGGGCCAGGGCCTCAGCACCCTCACAGGGAAGAATTTCTTCCCAATGTCTCATCTCAGTCTCCCTCTGTCAGGTTAAAGCCATTCCCCCTTGTCCTGTCCCTACAGGCCCTTGTCAAAAGCCCCTCTCCAGCTTTTTTTGTTGGCTGCTTTAGGCACTGGAAGCTGCTCTAAGGTGTCCCTGGACCCTTCTCTTCTCCAGGCTGAACCAGCCCAGCTCTCTCAGCCTGTCTCCAGAGCAGTGCTGCTCCAGCCCTCAGAGTATCTCCATGGCCTCCTCTGGCCTTGCTCCAACAGCTTACATCCCTCTTGTGTTGGGGGCCCCAATATGTTTCAGAGAAATTAACTCTTCCCTTCTCTCAAATTTCAGAGGGTTAAAATAAACACTAACACTCCTATGAAGGTAGTTAGAAAACCTATTAAGAAGTCACCCTATCCTCTGTCACCCTTTATTGCTACTCTAGTAGCCCATTTAATTAATGACAATTTATATTCCAGTTACACTCCTGATTGTAATAAAAGAAACAAAGATTTCTATCTTGCTAACCCAGGATACAATTCTTTTGCTTTGCTGCACACAGAGCTTCATAGTTCTTATTATATCTAGTGAATTCAAAGGAGGTTTTTGATTGTTTTAATTACTCCTCAGGACAGGCTGGATATCACACTGAGAGTTTACATGCAACACGACGAGATGGTAAATGTGCTCTATCTTCTGAGCTGGTGGTGGAAAACAGTCTCTCAAACTGGATGTAGAAAAGGCCTTTCAATGAGTGGAGTAACTTCTTCAGGTAAAGCTCTGAACGTAAGTTTTATATGCACATACATTTTTGTCCACAGTACTTTAATGAAGCAGACCATCCACAGTGAGGCTGCAGACAAGTTGCCCTATGTCAGTTTACAGTGTGTTTTGATTTTGGGAGACTCTAGACAGGAAGTGTACGATGGATTTAGTTTTGCCAGTTGAAAAATCAAAAGCAAAGAACTAGCATTGCCACGAGATCAAAATCAGGTCTCAAAGCTACTACAGGAATCAAAATTAGTCCAGTTAACAAAAGTGGACTGATTACTACTTGTCATGTGTAACTGGCATGACTCATTGCATTCCTCATTATCTTAGACTGTGGTCTAGCTTCTGACTGAATTTACTTCGGTCAAGTCAACCTGTACCAGCAAAAGGTCTTATACCTTTTAGACAGAGTCATTACTTCTTTTGGCTTGAAAGAGTATCATCTATTTTAATTAGTGTTTCATAAAAGCTACTTCATCCTACCCATTTCTGCTTCAGTTGCTAAGAAAAACCAAGTAACTCTCAAAAACTGAGTGATCTGAATGTCTCAACTACAGTCTAATAAAACCAGCTCTTTGCAGAAGCTAGGTACATTTCACCAATTTTATCTTCTTTGGCATTTAGAGCCCCCTCTTCAATGGGCTTGGTTTTGTTCATGTCAAGAGAAAACCCACCAAACTTTCTTTCTTTAAGGCCAAGCATAAAACGTTACCTGTAACTTGGGACAAAGAGAAAAATCTCACATCTGACTGAATATCCTACAAACAGCCTTGAAGTGCAGTAGCTTCAATATACCTTTTGTTCCCTAAAGCAACCAAGAAAAACCTAACAGCACATGATTTCTTTAAAACATATTCTGAACAACAGTAGATTCAACAAAGTGCAAAGTTCTCATTATTATATAGAGCAGAATTCTTTGTGCCTGAATCATGAAATACATGATTACTGCTGCTGGTATTACATTTTCCCTTCCTCAGTTTAACATAATGTTCATACACTTCCACCGAGATCTGATTTCAAGAACAAGCTAGACTGGTGTGCTTCCTGCCTGGAGAAGAGAAGGCTTTGGGGGAGACCATGTAACAGTCTTCCCGTACTTAAAGGAGCCAACAAAAAAGCTGGAGAGGGGAATCTTGACAAAGGCCTGTAGGGATAGGACAAGGGAATGGCTTTAAACTGACAGAGGGGAGATTGAGATGAGACATTAGGAAGAAATTCTTCCCTGTGAGGGTGCTGAGGCCCTGGCACAGGGTGCCCAGAGAAGCTGTGGCTGCCCCATCCCTGGCAGTGTTCAAGGCCAGGTTGGACACAGGGGCTCGGAGCAACCTGGTCTGGTNGCCCTGGCACGCCCAGAGAAGCTGTGGCTGCCCCATCCCTGGCAGTGTTCAAGGCCAGGTTGGACACAGGGGCTCGGAGCAACCTGGTCTGGTGGAAGGCGTTCCTGCTCATGGCAATGCGTTGGAACAAGAGGAGCTTTAAAGTCCCTTCCAACCCAAACCACTCTGTGGTTCTCTGTGTGCAACTCCATTTCTATATTCCTGCTACTGTAACACTTCCCCATTTCTCTCTGTCTCCACTCTGGCCATGCTACCCCTAGCTGGCGTCTTGGTTTGTTCCTCCATTAAAATCGCTCTTTGGCAGACCCACTGCAGGAAGGCAAGGAGGAATCCATAACAACTTGTTTGGACATCTGTACAGATCTCAGGAGTTTTGATAGTACCAGAACTACCCAATTTGGTAGGATTGGACTAGAGTGGTTTCAGGCTGCCTCACAATTAAAAGGTGCTGGGATTTGAGGCCAAATCTAAAGGTGTCTTTTTATACTCTCAAAGCTGTTACAAGTCCCTTATTCCAACGTGGGACCCACCTGCCCCTGTCGTCTCTTACTTATTATCTTCTTATTTCAAGTGGATTGTTAAGATACAACAGCAATAATGTCAGTGACACTAAGCATTGTGACTACCTAATGGTTTACTACTTTGCCTGGATGCTTATTTCCTATAATTTCCCACCTATGAATTAGCATTTATCTTGCTGATAGGGACTATTATCCAGTTGAAATACATATTCTACTGAAATGAATCATTTCATTAAAACCACAGTGCAGTTCTTATTGTGTAGGGCAGTATTTTCCCAATCATTTACAGTACACTGAGTTCTGTTAGAGCTACAGGAGCAGTGTGGTATAATGATATACTCTGGAATAATAATTTGCACTTATACAGTGCAAAGGTGGTTAATATTTTTTGAAGAGAACCACAGGAAACCCCATCAAACTTGAACTTGTTTCATTCAAATTCAGCTAATATGGTTTGACACCTGAATGTGTTTTCAAATAACATTCCCCCTAATTGCACCAGCTCTTTTCAGACTAAGATTTCAAAGAAGCTTGAAAGAAAATGTTCAGACTGAAAACTCTGAAACCATTCAAACAAAATAATTATTGTTTTTCCTGCTTTTAAAAGCGCGGGTTTGGTGTGTGGATTGCAGGATTTCAACACCAGCAGTTCTGCATGCTCTTGAACTCCCAGTGGCAGTTGAGTTTTTTCTCTTGGACAACAAAAAAGGGCAAAGATTCCCCCTGATATAGCAGGAAATAGGAACAGTCATGTGGAGGCAATGGATTTTTTTGCCTTACAGACTGTCCTGAATTTAGAGCTGCCAAGACAACCTCTAACAGTGCAGCTGTTTTAACACTGCACTTCGATAAAAGCTACAACAGTCACCGAAGTGGTATGTGCTTTCCAACAGGGGAAAATACTGACCTTTGTGACAGAAAAGGAGTGATAGAGAATAATACATTTGCTGTGTTAGAACAAAATACTTGCACAGGAAACTTCAGAGCTGTGCAACCCTACTTGAAACAAAATGCAATGAGAAACCTCTGTTGGATCAGCTTTTTACACAGCCTTCTCCCACAGCCTTAAAGTGAAATTTCTTTCTTTCATAACTATCCCCAAAACTTTGGGGTTTGCACCTTATTTTAGTCAATTTTATCAATAGAGATTAAAAACCATCATGATCATCATCTAATCATCACAGACTGGCTTCGTTGGAAGCGACCTTAAAGATTATCTAGTTCCAAGCCTCTGCCATGGGAAGGAACACCTTCCACTAGAGCAGGTTGCTCAAAGCCCCATGTTGAGCACCCAGCACCCCAAGTCCTTCACCTCAGGGCTGCTCCCCATTCAGTCTCTGCCCAGCCTGCACTTGCCCATAAAACTATAGTGACTATCAGTAAATGAAATATATATAATATATATTGTAATATATTTCCTAGAACCTCAAGGTCATCTGTTTAGTTGTAAAAAGTGAGTTCAGTCTGTTTCTCCAGCTGAATTCAGAACTCAAGTGCCTTCAGAGTTTCAAAAAATCCTGACGATTCCCTTTCTTCTCTACCTTATTCCTGGCATTTCCATGCCTGGTACTGGCTCAGAACAGCATGGAGATGCTGGAGCTCAGCTAAAGCCCAGCCTTGTTCCATTACAAGCATTTCAAACCACCCAGCTCCCTGTGAACTTTTGTGTCAACTCTTCCTCAACCAACAGAAAGACAAAGACTGTAATCACCACTGGTTTATGATTGCTACCATTACTACAACATGACTACATCTTTCATTGGTATCTGGAGGGGAGTCTGTGAATCATTTTATGTGGCACACAATGGATCTTAACCATGATCTCAATAGGACTTCTCAGATTTTACAGTGAGGGCAAACTACTTGCCTGTTACACTTCTTATGAGTAGGAAGCAGGCCACTCAGCAAACACCCTCCCTTCATTACAGGATGATTCTTTCCTTCACCTGTATCTCTGAGAAATTACAGTTTAATTCCAGCACTTTGACTATTTCAGAGAAGCTGCAAGTAGCTTTTAACCAAACCTTTTATTAACAGATGATGCATCTTAAGTGATGGAAGAGTAATATGATGCAGAACCTCAAAGAGCTGATGCTTCTTTAAAATTAAAAGCAAATCAAATGTTTATGAAGAGTCTTTGTGTGATTAAAATCTGTCATTACTAAGGAATTCATTTCCACATCTATGTTTGAACAACTAAACTTAACAAGTACCAAGGTGATCATAAAATTGAGTGAGAGCTTTTACTGACTTAATGGTAATAAAGAAACCTTTTATTTACTTAGTCTATTCAAGTAAACTGATTTATTTATATAAACTGTTGAAGGAAAAAATAATAACCTAGCAGGAGCAGGAAATAACAGCAGTATTGTGCAGCTACAAAGGTCACTTGTGGACTATATATTCTTCATAAAGCCAGTGAAAATCTGATTAAAAACTTGTAAAGAGGAAACATACAACATCACTACTTAAACTTATTTCAGAACATTTCATATGGTTTCAGTAACAAGATGTGTCTTGAGAGAACACACAAGTAGTTAAAGGTACTTCCAGCTTATATATTGGTTGCTAAAAACAACAAATTCTTCCTGTTTGCATTACAAACATGACAAAAAGTCCTGACAGCTAGGGGAGAAAAGATGATCTTACCTATGCTAATCATGTGGTGCTCTTTCACAAGCCCAACAGGGTACTGAATTTCTAGACTGTCTTGCAGACCCTGACATATGAATGATTCAGTCTCTTGTACACCAAAATTCTATCTCAGGCTAGTAATATCATATGTGCTAGTCCAAGGTCAACCATATTGTCACCCTGCTTTTATGCAAGGCTACCACATGCTCATATCTGCCAGACACCCGGTCTTCATAATACTCCCCAAAGCCTATCTTGCAGGGTTGTTCTTCCTGAGAATTGCTGAGAATTCCGTTTGTTCTGTACAGGCACTACTCTGCAACGTCCGAGTTGTAAACTTGGCTGAAAATGCTTTACATTCAAGCACTCCTTTTTCACTAAAATGAGATAACCTGAGTCAACCGTTTCTTTCTGCTGGGTTGATCACCATCCAAGTTGATCAGAACTGCTTTGCCTGAAGTTTGAGACCTACAGAGCCCTATGCCTGAAAGCTTCATCTGGAAGGCGCTTGCAGCTAAACTCAAATCATGCTTTGCCCAGCAATGAGTTCATAAAAGACTCATTTTGAGAGTGGCCAGCTTTCCATAGCAGTCAAGTTGAACCAATACCTGCGGTGAAGTACAAGGGGAAACCTCAGATATGTAACTTCACGTGTTTCCATTTTTCCTTTGCAACATAACCTTCAATTACAAATTGATCTAGAGTTTGACAATGGACTGAAATCTGGGGATATATAGTGAGGGTTAAAAGTGTTACCTGACTCGGAAATAAAATGGCTTGTTTCCAATGCAACCATCTGACCCGTATGCAACTCAATGTTCCAGACAACATAGCAGATCACAGTTCTGGCATTAATAAACATGATACCAAGAAACCACATTAGATAGTATTTTAATTCCACAAAATACAATGTCAGAGGGGGGTAGCTTTCTTTTTAATAATGTTTTAATATTGGCCAAAGTTAGTGTATTGTAGTCCTGAAAATATTCTTCAAGACCTTTTTTACAAAGTGCCTTGTTTCATCCAGCCATCTACTACAATAAAATCTCCTTGGATTTCCATCTGTATGAGGAAGGCTTGCCAGCAAAGCTGCACCAGTAGAGAGAACTCTTGGTAACTCTGTCTAAGACTGAACCAAGCAGTTTGTAGCAAACTCCCTAACATTCATTTCATAGAATCACAGAATGGTTTGGATTGGAAGGGACCTTAAAGCTCATCCAGTTCCAATCCCCTGCCACAGGCAGGGACACCTTCCACTAGACCACAGTGCTCCAAGCCCCTGTGTCCAACCTGGCCTTGAACACTGCCAGCAACAGGGCAGCCACAGCTTCTCTGGGCACCCTGGGCCAGGGCCTCAGCACCCTCACAGGAAAGAATTTCTTCCTAATGTCTCATATTCAATCTCCCCACTGTCAGGTTAAAGCCATTCCCCTTGTCCTGTCCCTACAGGCCTTTGTCAAGAGTCCCTCTCCAGATCTCCTGAAGGCCCCTTTAGGCACTGGAAGCTGCTCTAAGGTCTCCTCAGACCCTTCTCTTCTCCAGGCTGAACAAGCCCAGTTCTCTCAGCCTATCTCCAGAGCAGGGCTGCTCCAGCCCTCAAATAATTTAATTCTCAAGAAACCATTTCAACTTCTAAAACTGCATTGGGCACTTCCCTTTATTTTTACACTGTAGCTGTTTCTGGCTATAAAGATGAACTTGAAAGTAATTCAGAATGAGCTAACCAATGTTATCTAAAAATAGGTAGGACAATCTCAGACCATATTAAGCAGAGGAGAACAAAAAATAAGGGGGGGGGGGGGGCAAGGGGGAAAAAAAAAAAACTT
>NDXB01013633.1:73568-85035 GCA_002631895.1 Agapornis roseicollis
AAAAAAAGAGGGGGGGGGGGGGGACAGAGGAGAAAAGAATAATACTTCCTCTACATCTTCCCAGAGGCAAAATTCGGAGAGGCTGTGAAGTCTTTATACCCTAACTCAGTAGGTCAACCCTACAGGCAGAAGAACTACGCATTTTTAATGACCTGTGTGCCAAAGTTTGCCTTTTCTCATACTGCACACAGAACAGATTTTCATTTCTCTATGGGTTTTTATTATAGAAATCATTCAAGCAAACAAACATTCACATGAAGGAATGGTACATATGCTTTGGGGCTTTTCCTCTAACCTTGAAAACAAAGAGAATAATAATACTGAGATTGAAAAGCTTAAAAGCTTTACATTTAATCGCATCAGGTATTTAACTTCAATGGAATCATAGGCCAGTCCATGTACCACCAGCTATTTTAAATCCAGTATTTGTAGAATATTTTTATATTAAAAAACCCCAGAATTTTGCAAATTAATAACCAGTAAATTTATTTTTTAAAAGAGCTTATGAGCTCCAACAAATGGTTCACAAAGCTTGAGGCAAAATATTCCTCACTAGAAGGAAATTAGGTATTAACCACTTTCTGTACCACTGTGTGCCATCGCCACACTTGTGCATCTGAGCTCAGATGTCCCAAGCAACTTGGGCTCTTAAGTTTAAAAATCATTCCTGTTACTTTTACAGCACCATGCAGCAGAGTTCATTTTAATGGGTTTAAGCATACTTTTGCAGGAAATGTTTATGGAGAAATGATCACGCTAAAGCTGACAATCTGATTACCTAGTTTCAAAACAACATAAATTAAAATGGCCGCACCAGCACACAAAGCTTTATAAAGGAAAAGCTGAGTGAACTTTAATTACAGCAGCATTTCCCGTGCTGCTGTGTTACTGACAGGTCTATTGCCTCTTGCTTCAAGCTAGGATTACAGCTTTACTCAAGGGCTTTCTGTTTGAGAACCTCCAGCATAAGCTTTCTATGACAAAGTGCATGAGGAAAATGCCCAGAATTGCACTGTATAAGTCACATAGCTAAGGGCTTTTATAAAGGAGAATCTGGTATCCTACAGGAGCCCTGACCTCTTCTAGAGAAAGCTAAGCCCAGCAATGGCACAAGAAAGGATACAGAGCTAAGATACAGGGAATGGAAACCATGAAGCAGCTCGATGAGACTAGTAATATTGAAAAAAATAAAACATTAAAGCAACATCACAGTTGAGAAATCAAGCACTCAAAAACCAGGAAATTCAAGTGTTATGATTACTTCTTCACCATTAGCTCAGACACCTTGCACACAGCCTGCTTTCAGGGGCATAAATCAGACAAGAAGTCTGGTCTAGGTAACACTCTCAGTCTCACTCTCCAGCTGCTACGAAACATAATATCTACATTAAAGCCGCAGACTTTTTACAATGCTTTTAAATCCCCTAACAGAGATAAGTTTTACATGAGACATATGGAAGAAATTCTTCCCTGTGAGGGTGCTGAGGCCCTGGCACAGGATGCCCAGAGAAGCTCTGGCTGTCCCATCCCTGGCAGTGTTCAAGGCCAGGTTGGACACAGGGGCTTGGAGCACCCTGGTCTAGTGGGAGGTGTCCCTGCCTGTGGCAGGGGGTTGGAACTGGATGAGCTTTAATAAGGTCCCTTCCAGCCCAAACCATATAATTCAGTGCCTCACGCTGCTAAGGATGAAACAAAAAGTCTTCTTTCCTCATGTTCTTAGTGATAATCATCATAAAGTCACTGAAAGCTATAAATTTCAAAGAATAGTTGACACTAAATTGGTCACTAAAAGTGAAGTTGAACCTTTACAGACCTTTATAGCACAACAATCTCACAACTTCCACTGCGCTTTTAGGCATTTCTTCAGACTTATCTAAGGCTGTTGTGAGACCGCAGCTTGATGGGACTGCATGAGAGGAACAGAGGAAGGCAAATCAGCAAATTCATGTTCTTCATGTTCTTTTCAATCAGGAATCACCTTCTTGACTCCACTGCAGCTGTAGTCTGTGCACACATAAATTCTGCTGCCAGACAGCTTTAACTCCAGCCATTCCTTTGAGGTCATTAAGGATTTTTATACCTGCAGGACAGTCAAACACACAAACATGGTCTGTACCCATCTTTGCATAGTCTGTACACATCTCTCTTCCAAGAAGGCTCTACTGAAGCAAGAAATCTTCCCAGCAGAGATGATTTTCCTCCAGGCATGTGCTGCAGAAAGTCAGAATGCAGCTGCAATATCAAACTCCTTGTCTTTAGCGACACAATATACCAATTTCTACCTCATAGAAAATTCTCAGTACACACCTAGCAAAAGCTACAAAGAAAACATATTTCTGCAAGCAAAACCTTAGCTAATGCTGAAACCTTCTCTAGTTAATATGTTCAAGCACCAGGACAGAGTGGGGGAAAATCAGAGTTTTATAGAAATTTATAAAGGCAAAGTGGAGGGCTTTCACAAGGTACTGAATATTGGCTCAAGTTTGTAAAAATCATATTCTGAGCCTCCTGGAGAGTCATTCATAGGCTCAGAAGCACAGAAACAACAAATGGTTGAATAATTCCCTTGCTTTTTCTTATCTATCATATCCTAGAAGAGTATTTCCCTTTCTAATAATGCATGCTTCCTATCTTGCAATCTGAAATGAATATAATTAAAACTATGCTGTGGAAGAATACCACTCTCATAACAATATAATCCATACATCTATAAACATAATAAACTATCAGAACTAAGCCACCAAAATAAGAATGAGACTTTTCCACTTATTCTCTTGACCTCCACTCTTGCCATAAACAGAAATGTCTTGCAAGAACCATGGCAAGTTTCCTCACTTCCCAAAATGAAATCCCTCTTGGCCAGCAGATCTGATCTGACTACAGCCCCAATGCTGTAAACATTATGGATGGATGAAGTCTGGGGCAAGATGGGAGAAGAACTGGTAAGACTGCTGCCAGCTCAGCCAAGACTCCACTGGTGCATCTGCAAGAGGCAAAGGCTATGAAGAATACCAATTTGAAGAGACCAGCCCAAAGATTAATTAGAAAGATCTTGCTGACTAGTCCTGAATTATATAAGGTACTAGTCACAGCAGCACGCAGTGTTTCCAGTATAAATCCAGTGTATTTTTGCATCCCTTGTCTTCTTATTCATCAGAGTTTCTTTAGGGCTATTTCCTCCTCTACAGCTTTGTCTACCCTTTTACTTTCAGCTCTATCCTTATTCCTTGTCTGCTGTTTTGTCTTCCCTCACTGATTATGAACTCTTACCTCATTTAGGGAAGCTCAAAGCCTACAAAATACTGCCAGGATTATTTGGCACCCGATATTCCTGTCTTAAGTCCCAGAAAATCCTCTGCGTAAGACATTCAAATAAAAAATTCATTTCAGGATGCCTGGAAACAAGATATTTGGAAAACTCTTGGGGGTTGGTGCGTTTGGTTTGAGTTTTTTTGGTTTGGTTCTATATTTGTGTATCCAAGTTCTGCAACTACACCAAGAAAAGCTGCTGCTCCTCTGCTGTAGCACTAAGGCTGTATGCATGCACCCAGGCCTGCTCATGACCCTTCTCACAATAGTCTATGCTTCTCTCATGTTGCGCAGGGATGCCCAGCCTCGTGCATTCTGTCACAGCCAATTGCAACTACTCCAGGCTTCATGGCTTTTGCTGAGATCAAGAGATGAAGTGGCAGGTATCTGCCCTCATGTTGCTCAGGAAAGAGCTGAAACTGGCAACGCCGAGACAGCTGTAATTCGACCCACCATTACAAAGATGTTTGAGCCTTGTTGATAGCACGTGTATGACACCAAAGCAAACAGCAGCTAAAAATGTGATGGCTGTAACTTAGGAGCCCACAGTGACATCTACTGGCATTATTCTCTTTGAAGTGCCCTAATTAGAAGATGGGCCATTAACACTCACACCAGAGCCTTTTTCTTCCTTTCTATATCAAAAGCAAGGAAACTGATACTATGAAATCACCTACAATCTTGAAAGATGAGTGCCTGCATGTAAGGCAGGTTACAGAGTACTGAGCTTGGCTCACACTGAAAAACGAATCCTAAACCTTTTGGCATTCCCCTCTCCAATTGTTTTCTTCCTAAAAAACACAGACTCCGAGCACTCTTGCAGTGTAGTCAAAGATAACACATACACATGCTGGCATCTTCTTTTGCTTGTTTCATTGAGAGCACAGCTCCTGATCGGAGTGGGAGCATCGCCAGGTTTCTCACAGTGTTAAATCCTTCCAAGTTTTCCCAACTGCCAATTTTTTTCCCCTTCTTCAAAGAAGAGTATTAAATCCTCCAAATCTGAATTGCCCAACTTGAACATACTCTTAAAGCATATAAACCACATCAGAAAACTTGGAACTGCTTTTCAGTAACATTTGTAATAGGATTTTAACAATACTAATTCCATTCAGCAGTTCTACCTCCATGGCCCTTTTCCTAATTTTCTGCTGCTGCTGTAGTTAAATGAAATGTCTTTCTTTAAAGCTCAACGGCTTCACAGCATTAACAAGCAACTTTAGCATTGTGGGTCAAGCCTTTTCAGGTCACCTTTATAATGAGGTAAGAGAAGGGACACACAAGCAACATGCTGTGATTATCCTGCAGGTGAAAGCATGTAATTCAGGTCAAGGGAAGAGATTCTCTGTCCTGGTGAGACACCACCCTGCAATCCTGCATCCAGCTCTGGGGCAACAAAACAAGAGGGACATGGAGCTGTTGGAGCAAGGCCAGAGGAGGCCACGGAGATGCTCTGATGGCTGGAGAACCTCTGCTATGAAGACAGGCTGGGAGAGCTGGGCTGGTTCAGCCTGGAGAAGAGATAGCTTGGGGGACACCTTACAGCAGCTTCCAGTGCCTGAAGGGGCCAACAAGAAAGCTGGAGAGGGGCTTTTGACAAGGGCCTGTAGGGACAGGACAAGGGGGAATGGCTTTAACCTGACAGAGGGGAGATTGAGATGAGACACTGGGAAGAAATTCTTCCCTGTGAGGGTGTTGAGGCCCTGGCCCAGGGTGCCCAGAGAAGCTGTGGCTGCCCTGTTGCTGGCAGTGTTCAAGGCCAGGCTGGACACAGGAGCTTGGAGCACCCTGCTCTAGTGGAAGGNGTGAGGGTGTTGAGGCCCTGGCCCAGGGTGCCCAGAGAAGCTGTGGCTGCCCTGTTGCTGGCAGTGTTCAAGGCCAGGCTGGACACAGGAGCTTGGAGCACCCTGCTCTAGTGGAAGGTGTCCCTGCCTGTGGCAGGCATTGGAACTGGATGTTTCTTTAAGGTCCCCTCCAACCCAAACCCACAGATTCCATGATTCTATGATTTTAGGATATATATGAGTGTTCAGCCCTAGCATGCAGACCGTGAGACCTGCTCAGACAGGATTTTTAACAGCAACACCTAAGAGAAAAGAGGTGCTGCTGTTAGTAACAACATCTCGAAGGAGAACAGAGAAGTCCATAGTTCACCTGGCAGGTCTCAAGAGTAGCCATGAGGGTGGGATCTTGAAGCTTCCAGGAGGTGGCCAGCAGGAGAGAGAGGGAAAGACAAACAGGCCTCACCAAAACAGGACAGGGAAGAAAGCACTTTGACAATCCCTGCCAAGTAAAGCAGTAACAGGTCTTACATACCTTTCTGTATCGAAAACTTGCAGAACCACAATGCCTTCTCTCCCTTAAAATAGACCATGAAATAGGAAAGTCAGCAGAAGTTGACTCATGAATCTTTTAAATACAAATTACTTATGTATTTTTTTTATCCTCCTTATCCGGGCATGCAAGAAGATCAGTACAAGCATGGCACTATCTAGGGTACCCTCAGCATTAAAACATGCAACCCATCCATCCACATATGACAAGGTAGGCCAGCTCACATAATGAGGAGTGTCAGGATGGAGCCAGGAACCTGCCTGGCCAATCTAACAGGTTCCACATGAAATGGGCAGCATGGACAGCCTAACATGGCAGGCTTGGTACTCTGTGCTATGAGGACTTTCCTGAAGTTAGGTGTATTGCTCAGCTGCTTAGATCACCCGCATCAAGCCACCTAGCCCATCTGAAAACCTAAGACAAGACAAACAGATGGAAAAAACACTCCGGAACTACCAGTAGCATGCTGGTTACATCATTCACCATGTGTGTGCAAGACTAAATTTCAACTCACAGTTACTCAGGTCAAGGATAACTGCGTTTATAAAGAGCTTTATTCTATTTTGGAAGCCCGGACACTTCAACTATATCAAGACCTAACCAAAAAAACCTGTCAGAAAAGAGATGTCACCAGTCTGCAGGATAATGTTGTGGACAGCCAACTGTTAAGTGACAGTTCAGAATGTGAGTTGGTGAAATGATCAAAGGGGCAAGAAGTGGTTTAAATCATAGATTCAAAGAAGGCCTAAAAACGCAGTTTGGTTATCACAGCCTTGAGTATTGTGGATGCAAAACAGGACACACAGAATCATAGTATCAGTTAGGTTGGAAATGCCCCTCAAGATCATCAGGTCCAACCATTCCCTCAGCACTGCCAAGGCCACCACCAAGCCATGTCACGAAGGGGCTAATCTACACGGTTTGTAAACACTTCCATTGTTTACACTGTCCTAGGCAGCCTGTTCCAATGCCTGACCATCCTTTCGGGGAAGGAACTGTTCCCAATATCCAGCCTAAAGCTCCCCTGCTGCAGCTTGATGCCATTTCCTCTTGTTCTATCACTTGCTCCTTGGGAGCAGAGCCCAGCCCCCTCCTGGCTCCATCCTCTTTTCAGTCAGTTGTAGAGAGCGATAAGGTTCCCCTTGAGCCTTCTCTTCTCCACACTAAACCACCGCAGGTCCCTCAGCCGTTCCCCATCACACTTGGGCTCCAGGCCCTGCACCAGTTCTGCTGCCCTTCTCCAGCCCCGCTCCAGCACCTCAATGTCTCTCTTGTTGTGAGGGGCCCAGAATAGGATTTGAGATGCAGCCTAACCAGTGCCCAGTTCAGGGGAATAATCACATCCCTGGCCCTGCTGGCCAGTACTGCTGATACAGGCAACAATACTGTTGGCCTTCTTGGCTACTTGGCCACAAGCTGCTCATGTCCAGTGGCCATCAATCAGCACACAGACATCATTATATAGCTACTCAGTTACAAGACAGAAGCAGGGAACTAAAAAACCAACCCTAAAAAAACCCTCAACAAACAAAACAATCCCAGACAGGACAGCCCTCGAGATATTTACATCAACAGACTAGGACCAAGTTTTCCTGCTTTAATTTCAACAAAGAGCTGTCTCACCCATGGAAGAGGTGCCCAACGTTTCCAGACTCTATGAAATTTTAACAAATCCCAATTCATGTGAAATGGAACATCAGAGCTCTTATTAAATTCTGAATCTGCTCCTAATTCATCAATCTGCTCTGCAGCTGCCAAATAAAAAACCCACATATTCTGCTTTTGATGAGACTATTCATGTACTTGAACATGTGTTTAAGGGGTGTTCTGGCTGGAGGCCTAAGCACAGAGCCTTTATTCTTTAGTGTTATTGGAAGAGAAAACAAGCACTAATCCCAGTTTTTATTTCTCTCTAATAAATTCTAACATTTGGCTTTTAGCAGGTGTTTCCCTGGGTTTCTCAGGAAACACTAAAAGTTGGCGAACCTGCAAACCCAGGGGGGGGAGGTTGGCCTGGATTTAAAACCTGATCTGTAGTAACACAGGTAAAACCCATGGGATTTCTACTTGGCAGAACTGGTCAGGCCAGACATTTTAATGTTTATTGGTGGTCTAAGGAGGAGCTTTGCATATCTGGAAGAAAAAAAAGGATGTGAAATATAACTCCCACAGTACACTGCAGCAAGCCAGAAAGATCTAGTTTAATGCTGAAGTGATGGGGAAGGCATTCTGAACTAATGAAGCAAATGGAGCTATTTCTATTCACGTCATCTAACACAAAGTTAAATATTTGGTTTGTGGTTCCTGGTGAAAAGAGGGATTTTTGGTTTATCCAAATTAAAAGTTATTTAAAAATTATAAATTGGTTGTATTTTTCATTGAAAATTCACTTATGCAGAAAATGTGTCAGACCATCAACTTACTTAGATGGGTTTCAGCACTACAAGACACCTCAACTGCTAACACTCTTACCAGCTTAAAACATTTTAAAGGCGTGATAACATTTCTGTTATTTTCATCCACATGTAAGCTGGTGTCTATCGAGATGATGCTGAAGAGAATTCTCCTTCAATTCAAATCTTGGATCCTTAGTTCAAAGTTCCTAATTAGTGGAAAATTTTAAGTCCCTACTAAAAGTAGTCTGACACAGAATCATAGAATGGTTTGGGTTGGAAAGGACCTTAGCGTTTCAACCCCACTGCCATGGGCAGGGATGTCTCACACTAGACTTTATTGCCCTTGTATCTGTCCATAGAGAATATGCCTTATTTTCTAATCCTACTTTAAAATTTCATTAATGGAAGCTGTAGATCTGGGTTTATTTTCCATTCCCTTTAATTATTTAAGAAAGACTCCATATAAATAAGAATCAATATTGTTCACTAAAAAATTCTGGTGTGCTTTGATTTCCTATAATTCCTGAAATCTGAGATTAAGCAACCCTTCCCGAGTCATTGTTTGATCAATCTATTCAGCATATTGAAAACAACTGATTTTCAATAACATTTTTGAACTTCTGTCTTTTACAACAATCATTTTACACAACTGTAAGCAACAGTTGAAATACAAGGACTTCTGTTTTCTCCAAGCCAAAAGGACCAGAATATAAATACTTCCTCAAGACACCTTAGTGATTTCACTGACAACTTCTATTAATACCATGGGAAGGACCATTTCTAAACAGCAAGTCTTCGGTCCCTGACTCAGAGGATACAACCAAGCTGAGAGAGCTGAGCTTGCTCAGCCTGAAGAATAGAAGACTCTGTGGAGACCTTGTAACAGTCTTCCAATAGCTAAAGGGGCCAACAAGAAATCTGGAGAAGGGCTTCTGACAAGGGCCTGTAAGGACAAGGGGGAATGGCTTTAACCTGACAAAGGGGAGACTGAGATGAGACAGTAGGAAGAAATTCTTCCCTGTGAGGGTGCTGAGGCCCTGGCACAGGGTGCCCAGAGAAGCTGTGGCTGCCCCATCCCTGGCAGTGTTCAAAGCCAGGTTGGACACAGGGCCTTGAAGCAACCTGGTCTAGCAGAAGGTGTCCCTGCCTGTGGCAGGGGAATGTAATTGTATGAGCTTTAAAGTCCCCTACAATGCAATCAGTCTGGGATTCTGTAAAACAGAATGGAATATGAGCAAACTATTAAAGAAACACAAATTGCTTATCATTAAGAAGAGGGTGGAAAAAGCATCTCTGTCATAAAGCACTACTCTATAAAAGTATTGAACAGTCATTTAGTCCAGCTGACAGCTCTAACACTTCAAAAGTTCAATAATTTCTCAACTAGAAATGTGGTAGTACCAAAACCACATCAAATGGGCTTTTAAGAAGTCATGCCATCTGCTATGTTAATACTGCAATTTTTGATCACTGGCTTTAGTTCCAACAGTTTATGAAATGGGTGAACTCTTTTTCACCCTTTCCACCAGCCCTACAGCACAAACTTACCTATGATCATGTCCACCCAGTAACACAGACAAGAGGCAAGGGACATTCTCTAATTAGACTGCAATGTCATTAGCTCATCTGGAAACCACTTGGCAGTGTGTCATGCAGGAGAAGGTAATTATTCCTCTTTTAATCATTTCCATCTGTTTGAGTGCTGTTGTCATTCCTTTGCCATGCTTCAGACCACTTCAAGCATTCTCCTAGCATCCCTCTAGCCCTGCCCCCTTGCAAGTATTTATACAAGTAGTACAAGGAGGTGCCCACTCACTGCTTAATATATACACGGGCTCAAACACCCATTCTAATTTGCAACTATTAGGTAATCAGACCCCTCTATAGAATTAGTGCCACAAGACACAGAGGCAATTAATGTGATGCCAGACTGGTGGCAGCACCCTTCCTGAAGCCATGCAACAAAGCACCATCTTCCTGGGCAGGCCAACATACTCCATCAAACCTTGGTTATTCAGTGCTAATCAGTAATTATCAGTCTTCTCCATTCATACACTCCTACAACCAGCTGCTGGCTCTCCTTGTCAGCCCACAGAACCACAGGCCATTGCAATGGAGCATTTTACTCAGCATACAGTTAGCTGGAACTTGGCCATGGATCCTGATATTCATGCTGTCACAAAATTTCAAGCTTTTCTCGCATGAATAAGTGATTATTATGTTTTGTGCCAAAAAGTCAAGGAAGGCCATTATCCAGTCTGATTGACTGCTTGGGTGGGATAACCCCAGCAAATGCCTTCTGATTTTACTGGTGGCTCTCTTACTGATATATCCCTTGCCTTCAAGACCCAAATAAGAGAATATTTGGCGCAGAATCATAGACAAAAAAACCTAAGCCTCTTCAGCACTCTAAGGAAGTGTACCAGAAAATTTCAGAGAATCCCAGACTGGTTTGGGTTGCAAGGGACCTTTAAGCTCATCCAGTTCCACCCCCATGCCACAAGCAGGGACACCTTCCACCGGACCAGGTTGCTCCAAGCCCCATCCAATCTGGCCTTGAACACTGCCAGGGATGGGGGCAGACACAGTTTTCAAACCTCATAATTATAAAGCCTCTACAAAGACCTAGGTAAAGTTGATCTACTACAAAACTTGATAAATGACAGAAATGTAAAAACAGGTGATGATACTGTATTATCAAACACATCCTTGACCTGACGGAAAACTGCAAACCAAAAATCAAACCCAGCCTTACGTATTGACACCTTTTTTGCTAAACCATGAACAACATAACGGCACCACAGGGCTAAGTTTCACTGTTAAATGTGACCATGCCCAAATGTGACCCAATCCATTGGCTGTTTAATTAGCAGTAGAATAGCCATAACAAATTAAATGCAGGCACTAACCACCTCCAGCAACCCAAGGCCCAGTTGTTCACATTGTGCCACAGTGATACACTTACCCCAGAAATTCATTTGTTCACTTACAACCTGCTCTCTCAAGTAATTACTTTGGCAAAGTGCTGACGAATCAATGAATCATGGTGAACAGAGCGCAGGCACCCATGCTACTGGAGCTGGTTATAGAATCATAGAATAGTTAGGGTTGGAAAGGAACTTCAGATCATCTACTTCCAACCCCACTGCCATGGGCAGGGACACCTCACACTAAACCATGACACCCAAGGCTTCATCCAACCTGGCCTTGAACACCTGCAAGCAGGTGCTGATAGTGAAGATACAAAACAAAGAAGGGGCAGATGTGGGGAGTGAAGGCACTAAGATTTGCATGAAGAAGGGTTTGGGAATGTTGCTCCCTGACTGCTTGTGGGACATGGAAGCAGCAAACGAGATGGTCCTGGCACATCTGAAGTTGGCCAGCGCGGCCTTTACCCATTCCATTGGTGATGTAAGCACCAAAGCGTG